>PVJA010054631.1:0-11494 GCA_004027025.1 Myocastor coypus
TTCTTCTTCTTCTTCTTCTTCTTCTTCTTCTTCTTCTTCTTCTTCTTCTTCTTCTTCTTCTTCTTCTTCTTCTTCTTCTTCTCCTTCACTTCCTAAATTGATGGGAAATTAAACACGGTTGTAACTCTCTGGATATAGAATGACAGTGATGTACAGAGAGGCAGAAATGTCTGAGTCAAGACAGAGACAGTGTTCTGACACCTGAGTCTGCCATACCTGAGTTGAGGTGAAGACAGTACTAAAGGGCACTACTTCAGTGCAAAGGAACGAGTCTGTCTAAAAGCTAAGTGATGCTGTAGAACTTGGGTGGGGCACAGCAAATAAAGGCCTAGGAGCAAAAGAGTCTTCTTGTACAGGGCCTTTTCTGTGGCTCTCTGATCCGGCATCCCCTGGAAGCCACAAGGCTCAACCTTCCACCATGCTATTCTAGTCAGCTTCAGCTCTAATCCTCTACTTTTCCTCTGTCAATTCTCACCTCATAAAAATCTTTCCCCATCTCCCAGGCACCGATGCATTCACTTTTTGCACCAGTGACCATTATTAATGTAATTTGCCTCACATTTTTTTCAGCTATTTTTTATATAGTTTTCACATTTTCCTTCTTACTCCATAGAGATTACCTATGCCATGGTGTATAAATTCCATAAAATACTAGTTGAGTACTTGTTGTCCTCCTGATTCTGGGTTCACAGTTGGCCATAACCTGCACCCTGGTCCCATTTGTTATCATTTTTCAGGATACTCATCATGAGAAACCTTATAACGAGGTGTAACAAAGCACACAGTAACTGATTTTATCTGTATGGGTCTGTTCTCCCATTACAAAAGCCTTCCTCTGTTCACATATGCACTTAGGAGCTCGTCTTCAACAATACTGAACTTCTAGTCAAGTTCTAGAGAACTTCACTTAGTGGAACCAAGTTACTTCCGGATATCACAGAAAATGGCCCCTGCCCGGTACTTTAGTTTGTTAGGTGTCCAATAATTCCTCTTATACTCCCTTTGTCACTGTCTCTTAGAAACAGCTGGTCATGCACAACTGGCCAGTATGATGCTCATTGCATGAACCAGTCTCAAATGAACAAGAGACTCTGCCTTTGTGCCTCCTGCGTACTTGTCCCCTATAAGCCCTAGACCACCAGAGATCAGGTCCAGATATTCTGCAAACCATCCCGCTTGGTGCCCCTTGACATGAGTAAATCCGAGACGTTATCTCAAGAAACATGAATTCTGGTATACAGCAGTCTATACTGCTTCTGGGAAGAGGCCTCCGCTTCAAGTTAGAAGTGAAATCTCCTTTGCACCAAGGCAGTCACCCTCTCCCCATTTAACCCTGAGCTTTCAACTCCGTCCCCTCAGAGGAGGATCACACCTGCCTCAACCCCAATACTGAAGATCTGAAAGTTCTCCTCCTAGAGACATGAAACAAGGACACACTGTTGGGGCTAGATGTCAACCGGGCTACTTCCCCACAACCCCCTTGGCTGTCAGATGTCACAGAAAGTACAAACAGGAGTCCAGCCACAGGTGCACCTGCTAGACTCTTAATTACCTTGGGCAAGATCTCCGTGCTGCCAACTTCACAGCCATCTCCTTACGCTCTGTGTTTTCTGACCCAGACACCATTTTTGGACCATTTTAGATTTAAATGATGCCTTCTTCAGCTTGCAAGTTGCTCCCATAAGCCCCCTTTGCCTCAGAAGATCCTGAGCGAAAAGGCCAATTCACTTGCCACACTGCGTTGAGAACTCTCTCACTGCTATTAGTGGGGTTCTAACAGATTTGGTCAAGCCTCCAGCTCCATCATGGACCCTTGAGCAAACAATGCAGACTGTCAAACTGCTTAAATACAGCTCACCAGCCTGAAAATCCAGTTCAAGATCTCCAACCCGCCAATGCCACTGGGATTGATCGCCCTCTAAATGTGGACTCAGACTGCCACGCACAGCCTGCTGGTACACCTGCTGGGACCTAAGGAACGCCTTCTTCTGCCTCCTGCCATCTGGCCCCTCTTGATTCTTAACTGAAAAGACCCTGGTTCTGGACTCAAAAGACAACTGACCGAACTCAACCTCCTAGAGGTTTCAGAAAACTAGTCTCTTCTTTTGAAAAAAACATTTCTCAAAAATGATATTCAAACTGCCTGCTGGGGGCAGCGAAGATAGCTCTGTGGCACAAGTGCCTGCCTGGCAAGCGCAAGGCTGGGAGTTCAAATCCCAGTCCCTCAAAATAAATAAATACAATGACAAACTGCCTGCTGGAAAGATACAAAAGCTTTGCTACAGTATCTTGCAGAAACTGATTAACGAATCAACCAATCAGTAAATCCTTCATAAATTTTTTGGAGCTACTTGTGTGTATAAAATGTGGATCCTGATTTCACAGGAACAGTGACAGCTGCTCGGCCTGCCCGGCTCTGAGCACCGGGCTGCCTCCGCCTTTGTCTTCATGCTGTATCAGTCATTGCGCTCCTGATGAGGAGAGGTGAGAGGCTCACCTTGGGCCAAGACCCAACGCTCCATGTGCTACATGCTTGAGGTGAGATGAACTGTTCTGAAAATGGACCCCCTGACAGATGCTGAGCTACTCCTGTTGGCAGATGGGCATAGCACTATTAGAAATAAAGTCCCATGGGCTGGATATGTGTGATCACCTCAGCCAGAGCTATGCTGGCCAAAATTCTCCTGCAGGGAAGCTGTGTAATCAAACTGCTTCTGGCTACTATTTAGAAGCCTGCCACCAAAATGTAGAACAGTCTCATCCAGATGCCTAAGCTCCTTCTGGGGGTCCAGTTGAATGAAGGAGCCCAGCTACCACACGTATGCCTCCACTCTGTTCTGGAAACTCAAGGTGCTTAACTAGTACCCACACCCCTGCAGCCAGCTCACGCTTCAGCTTCTGTGTCATTGTCCTCGACCTTCTATTCCCTAGCCACACTGAGAAGGCAATAAAAGTTTGTAAGTTCCTGCTACCAAAAAATCAATAAATAGATAAAATAATAATGTCTAGATATGGCCTACCCTTAATCATAGGCAGTTCCAGTGGGCCTGCCCTTGTAGCAGAGATAGCTCAAAAACAAGATTAAACAAAATTTACATATAGCATACAGGCTACAAAGCTCTAGAAAAGTTAAGAACAACTTGTAACAGGTTAAAAGACCAGCTATGTCTGCTGACATTCCTACACATATGTATCCCAGGTATGTATTAACTACCGCACAAGTTTCAGAAATCCAGTCCTAGACCTGCTGAAAAATTTGCCTGGAGAGCTCCTCTGATGGTCCCTCTGAAGAGACGACACAAAGCCCTGCTCTGGTCACTCTGGGTGCTGACAGGTCCATGTATGACTGAAGTCTGAGGACACATTCATTGGGTGGCTCCGCACCTATTCAACTGATGTTCATGTCCTCTTATACTTCTGACCACAGTCCTTGCTTCCCTGGCCCTGGATAGCCATTTTTTTTTTTACCTGAAAGTCTATATGTGCTTGCCTCAAGAGACTAGGGCAGTCAGTCAAACATTAGATCAAAAATCGATGAGCATCTAGGTCCTTGCACCCTCTCTAGATCAGGCTACCTCCCTGTGTCTTGCCAGATTAATGTTACAGAGCAAACATTTTAAAATTAAATCTCTTCCTAAAGCCAGCTCAGGAGAAATCTCTGTAATAAGCCTATCTTGGGGAGCTTGGCCAGGGCCCATCCTAGGGTCACTGACAACTCTTATATTACTGCGTCTAGTTGGGCCTTCTCTCAGAAGATAACATGTAGTACGTCCAGCAAAGATTGGCTTGGCAAATTAAAAGCATAAAAGAAATTCCTCTCTCCCTTGCCACTAGCGCACTTCAGCTTCTTAGTTGCCCGAGTAACAGTCCCTGCTCCAGTTCCGGTTGCTGCTGTCTCTTAGCAACAGCTGCTCACTGTGATGCGTAGCTGGTCGCTATGTTGCACGTTGTATACGCGAACCCCAAATTGACAAGCCATTCTGCCGCTGCAGTCCCTGCTTGCTTATCCAGTAGAAGCCCTGGACCACCAGAGACCAGGGCCTGATACTTTGGGAAGGATCTCGGTCACATCAGAGACCAGGGCCTGATACTTTGGGAAGGATCTCGGTCAGTGCCTGTCAATGTAAATAAGCCTGCCTCCAGATCCTGCACGTCATTTTTACCTCTCTTGCCATCGTACTATGCTGTGTGCATTTTGTACTACTAATGAAGAAAGTCACTTTTATTGGAAATGTTCCTCTATAGGAATCTTCTAGTTCAATAACAATCCCTTTTGAGTGGTCACAGGACAGGGTACCTTCATGATTTATGTAAAACCATCTATAATAGTACTGAGAAACTAGTGCCATAAGATCTGAGTGGCTGAAACATTTCTTAAAATGCAGATGCTAAGAATAACTTGATATTTTTCCATGTTGATTTTTCTGGACTCTGTATGTGAGGCCAGGCAGAGGCTGAGTGTTCAAGGGGCTCTTCCAAGGGATTCTAACCAAGATATCTATCTGAAAAGAAGTCTGTAGAGTCCAAAATTCATGGCGGCCCCACCCACCAATTCTTACTGGGAGTATGGTGGGAGCTGATGACTTGTGTGGCATCTTCCTCGTGTGTGCTGTGATGGTGCACTCGAAATTGTGAAGAGCGTTGTATCTAGTGTTCTGTGCTATAGTTAGAACTTTCTGGGACTTGAATCAGGTGTGTTTTACAAAAATGTGAAATATTTTTTAATGTGAAAATATATTAAAACTGTGCCTGGGTATAAAGCCTGAGATTTAGCACTCATAATTCATATGTAGTTAATATCCATAAAATAAGGTAATTATGTGACTCCAGGGAGATCATAGATAATATCATTTTATAAAATATTATTTGTTTTCTTTAAAAGAGAATCAGGTGGCAGCAGACTGATGCAGCCTGTCTGTTGTATGTAGCAGCTCTTGAAACTGTGGTGAAAAGCTAAGGCCGTACTGCATCCAAAGCCTTACAAGGTCAGGCAAGTTCTACTTCTTCACTGGATGGTGGTTGAGGAACCTTGCCTTGAATTTCTGAGAGCAGAAATTTTAGTATCACAAATATGACAAAAGATGATTTTCCTAGGCTTTCCTCCAAGCGCGAACGTGCAAGACCAGCAAAGCGCGCTCAGCCTTGGCTTTGACTGTGAGTTTTCCACTCAAATACTGTACACGGAGTGAGAGGGCATGGGGTAGGTCCTGCTGGGGAGAGCTAACTAATCTCCGGTGTGCGTGTGTGTGTATGTGTGTGTGTGTGTGTGTGTGTGTGTGTGTGTGTGCGTGTACTGGAGCTGTTGAAAGCAGTAAAGGACAGTGTATTCACTGAGTGCTGCCGCCCAACAAAGAAAATTGGTGAAGAACTCGGCTGATACACGGGACTGTCTGTAGGTAGTGGCTTCTAGGATGTTCTAAAGAGTATGCTGGGAATGTTTTCCCTTGAAAGCGATCACGTCAAGAACGACCTGGTTGTCTTACAAGAAAACGTGAAGGAGGACCTCAGAGCGCCAGCTCTCCTGAGGGCAGCCAGGGGCCTTGCGCCAGTGAGTCGGAGCCGCGGTGCCCTTTGCCAGTACTTTGAAGTGCATTCAACACTGCTCTAGGATTTCATTTTTAGTGCTACCTGCAGGAGGTTACGGTGCTAGGGAGGAGAGACAAGCTGGCGTCCAAGCATTTGGTCTTGTAGGACAGGTAACAAAATTTCCATTTGTGACCCCAGTTCCACTCAAGAATAGCATCTTGCTTAAACTGTAGAGCATTTTGCATCCAATTTATTAGACTTTTTTTTTTTTTCCTAATAGAAGAAAGAACAATTTCAAAGGATTTTTTTCCTCTTAAAGAGCGTAATGAAAGTGCACGTGTGTTTAACTTGGGGACTCCTGCTCTCTCTTCACTGCTGTTTACAGCGCTGCTGAAGGCACTGTGAAGGAAGCTGCACATAGCTAAGAACTGTCATATTGACATATCTCTGCAGGACTTCAGTCTAAATACCAACTGAACATTACGCACACCACCAGCTCTAACTTTTAAATTTTGGGGAGATGATTATGTTTTTCCTAATCAGTATGCATTGAGAAACACATTGCTTTTAAGTTTCTTGATTAAATACATAATTCAAATAGTTAAGTCTTTACAGATTTGTTATATGCATACTAAATATTAAATATGTGGCTTCTAGATTATAGTCACAAGTTTCTTTTCAAGTGAAAGCATTTTTGAAAATCTTATGTGTTTTAAATTAGATATTTATAACTGATTGCCTTTGAAAATAATTTTGTCCAAAGTTACATTCATTGTTACTATTCCTGTGAAAGACAAATTATGCCAGTTTTATACCTTCCTGTTTTCTATTATTTGACCCAATTTTATTTTTCAAACACTAGTATATGTAACTTGAGCTACTCATTTTAATTAATCCATCTTATTCCTGAGTCAAATATTCTAGCCTCTAAGATTTTTTGAAAAAATATTAACATTTCACAATTCACATCTGCCTTATTCTGGTAAGTTAGGTATATAGATATAGATATAAATATAGATGTAGATATAGATATAAAGTATATATTAGTGCATTAATTTAGTTTGAAAGTATGTACATTTGTACATTATATATACATGTTTTGCTTATCATCTCACCCCTAGGGAAGAAAAGAAAAATCATTGCTTTGCATGGATATAAATATGCGTACATACACACATATGCATGTATACATACAGACTTATTCACTCATATGATACAATAACATAAAATATAAACTAATAACTCTTGCATGAAACAGTATCATCACGGAAAGTTTCAAGCAAACTCCTTGGCAACAATGGATCAAGCTTCAAACCTAGCTGCACTTCTTTCTAGAAATATGGCTGTGAGAAAGTAAACTAAGCTCTGCAAGTCCCAGTTTCTCTGTCTAAAACAGCGTTAGTAAATATGGCTTTGTCAGGAGGCCCAGGTAAGATCACAAAGGCTGGATTTGACACACTGCTCATGGGAAACCAAATGAAAGGAGTTACAGAGCCTTGGTGAGTTTAGCTGGTGGCCAGTGTGCTTCCCCCTCCAAACTGGTAAAATGCAAAGGCCCAGTTCTTAGTTCCCTACCAGTTTACATGGTTTATTTGTTGCTATGGCAATTGGAAGGAATTCGGTGCTGGTATCTCCTATAGGTGTGGGATTATGACAGGGTTTGATGCCTCCATATCCTCTAGGTACAAATTCTCTGGCAGAGGAATTTATGGTCCCACCTGGGCAAATGGTTTGGCTCTTATAGCTGGTAGTTGGTCCTGTCTCTTCTTTATCTCCTGCATGTTTGTGAAGTTTTGACAGGGCAGGGTAAAGAGTGAGGGTTGGCTAATTTAGGCAAGGCTCAAACGGAAGTGAGTACTTCAGGCAGGGCTTAAACTAAATTGAATTCTCCCTCAGTCTCTCTTACTTCTAAGATGAATAGGGGAGTAAGCTAGATGCCATATTTTACAAGATAATATGCATAGCAAGTATGCAATAAGTAAACTTCAATTTAGAAATATAATTATGACCATGAATGAGAACGTTACAGTGATTCATAACGTTAAAGGTTTCAACCATAGTAACTTAATAATTTCTCTAATCAGTAGAGCATTTTAAGTGTTCCAGTTGTAAGGTATTTATTTTGCTGCTCCTTGAGCTTTTTTGAGATAGAATCTCTCCATGGAGCCCCAGCTGGCCTTGAACTCATAGTGGTCCCCTGCTTCAGCCTCCTGAGTGTTGGGACCACAAGTGTGTGCCACCATAGCTAGCTGCCAGCTACATGGTATTTGGAAAAGTAAAAAAAAAAAAAAAAAAAAAAAAATATATATATATATATATATATATTTCGCACATAAAGAGCAAATACTAATTAATAGCTTCAGTTTTGAATTACAGAAAATTTTTACCCAGGCCTGCGATGCCATCCTTACCCCTGGGGCATGCTGAAATGGCAATTGAGAGTGGGTATCGTAGCACATGCCAGTAATCCCTGCTCCTGGGAGGCTGTAAACAGGCAGATCACTATGAGTCCGATCTAGTAGCGAGATCCTGAACACACTGTAGGCCTTTCCCCAAGATATAGAAAAAAAGAAAGAAAATTTTTAGAATTTCTAAATCATAAGCAAAATTATAATATCTTTGTTTAATAAAACATCTAATCTTGGGGCTGGGGAGATAGCTCCATGGCACAAGTGCCTGCTTGGCAAGTGCAAGGTCATGAGTTCAAACCCCAGTCCCGCAAAAATCAAACAAAAAAAAATGTAGTCTTATTCACCCTTTTTGAACTTTTTTTAATTCATTAGGTTTTGACTTGAAGTTTGTTTTCTTCTACTAAGCTTATGCTCTTCTGTAAACTGTAGTCACGCTTTGTAGAAGTCTAAGTTTCTACTTCTCCTACTAGAATTAGATTTTAAAGGCTACCTAGCTGGGGGCGTGGGGGCACACGCCTGTAGTCCCAGCACTTGGGAAGCTGAGGCAGGAGGATCAGTGCGAGCCTGAGACCAGGCTGGGCTACAAAATTGAGCTCAAGGCCAGCCTGAACTGCGTAGTGAGACCCTGTTTCAAAAAGACAAAAATAAAATAAAATAAAAATAAAAAAAATAAAAAAATAAAAAATAAGTAAGTGAGTAAGTAAGTAAATAAATAAAAGCTTCCTGTGATAAGTCTTGCCAAGAAAGATCAGACCTCGTTTTAAATGGACATACAACGCACATTAAGGTGTTCGGCGCTATTCTTAGTGCTCACCACTTCTCTTGTCACCGTCGAGTATGGTAGGCACTCGGCACACGTGCGCAGCAAGCCCTTGTCATGTTGCCAGAGTAGGAAATGAGTGTTTAATTTTATTTCACATCCATTGAACTTATATTTAAATAGCTTACATATGGCTAGTTGCAAGGGGGCACTTAGACAAAGTGCAAAGTTACAAAGAGCTACATCACACAACAAGCTGCATGTGCAATTTCTGACAAAGTACTTCTATAACCTAAAGAAAGCATTTATATTTGCATAATTTTAATATTTCATAATATTAGAAAATGTGCCCTCGGAAATGTTTGTGTTTACTTTCTGGGTCTCTTTCTCCGTCTCTCCTTGGCTTTCATCTGCGTGTCTGCTCTGCTGTTCCTTCTGTGGCACACGTACAGGGCTGACACAAGGAAAAGGTACTGCTGAAACTCCTTCCGGTCCGTGCGGCAGAGATACACTGAGCGTTAGCCCAGGTGGCACTTTGCGTCTCCCCGTTGTATTTCCTCTCGAGGACAGGTGCACAGGGATTTTCTCACTGACTGACAAATGTCACTCAAGGGACTGGATTTACCTTTACAGTGCTCAGTTCAATGGCAGAGAATTTTGAAAGCAGACATACATATCTCTTCAGTGAGCTCTCTCAGAATTCACTGAGACAGTCTCTGTTTCTAGTGTGTTGACAGATGGGAATTTAATCAGAGCTTTGACTGACTATGCAGGGAAGACATATGTAAGTTTTTAAATTCATTTGTTTATGTATTTATTTATTTATGGCATTTCAAGAGGAATGATGAAAGCAAAATGTCAAAGAAGTGCTATTTTTCTTTCTCTACTTGTACACAACTGAAACTGCTTTCACAAAACCTAAGAAGGATTCATGTTTAGGATCTAGATATGGCTGGATTACATAAATCATCAAACTGCCATCAAAAGAGTCTTAATATGATTTTTCTTAAGTTTGACTCATGACTTGAAATGTTATAAGTCAATATACGTTGTCCTCACAGGGATCTTGAAAGAACTAAACGAGGGGGGTTAATCTGATGATTGGCCACACTCTGGGGCAGAACACCTAGGAAAAGGAGAGGGGCTGCCAGGAAGCTTGAGCTTTAGTCACGGACTGAGGCTGCCGCTCCTCTCCTAACGTGTGTGTGCTTGGGCTGCGTGCCTGCACCGCATCTCTCTTTGTCTCCATTTCTAGGACCTGGCCCGTGAGCAACGGTAGGCCTCTTTTGATGCAGGATGACCCTTGTCTCTTCTGGGGTGAGGGGAGCTGCACCATTTGGTGGATACTGGCACCCAACTGTAAAGGGTCCTACCATGTAACCAGAGGTCACAGGAAGGTGTGTTAATTTTGTGTGATTGAATATTTTCTTTACAGTAGCTAAATTATTATTAATTATTATTATCATTATATTTTAGGGAAACGTCTACAGGATGTTCAAGATCTCGCTACTAGATCAGACTCCTAGTGATTCACCGGTTTACAGCCTCCCGAGAGCTGAGATTACAGGCGCACAGGCACACACCACCACACCCAGTCTCCATTGCCATCTCAGCGTGCTGGGGGTGAGGGGTGGGGAGTGGAGCCGGTATGGCTGGCCTGGGGATGGGTCCCCTGATCCCTGTGCCTTCTTGCAGGTGTTTTAATTTGCTGAGCTATTTGGTCGGCCCACATTACCTAAATTACTACACCATTCTCTTTCCTACTTTGCTGATATTAGAAGTCTTTAGTTCTTTTCACATACACAAGATACAATAGATTATCATTTAAAGCAATAAAACAGAAACTTTTTCATACATTCCTCTCAAAAAGATAGGAAGAATGGATGTGTGTGTGTGTGTGTGTGTGTGTGTGTGTGTGTGTGTGTGTGTAGTGATGAGTCTAATTCCAGGGATAGAATTCTAAATATTCTATGTGAGGAGCAAAGAGAGGCCAGTGAAGCTTCGAAATAAACTATAGTGCAGTATACACCCAGGAGGTTAAAGGTTATGGCACAGTAATGAAATTGTATATCAGTGATACTTTGAACTTCATGAGGAGATGGACTTTCTTTTAATGGTATGAGAAGTATTTTAAAATTTTATTTATTTATTTACAGGGTATCAGTATGTAGTTCAGATTTCTAGTGATCCTCCTGTCTCTGCCTCCCCAGCACTGGGGTTACAGGCTGGCACTACCATGCCATGTTTTGTGGCCAGCTCAGCAGGGCCAGCACAGCAAGCCGTACCAGGGATCGAACTTGGGTCCTCGAGCTTGCCAGACGGGTAAATGGACCACTGAGCTGACTCCCTGGGCCTGGTAGGGGAAGGATTAATTGGCATCTTTTGTGGAAGAGAGAGGACAGGATTTAGATTGTCTTTAAAAAAATACAGGGATACCACTTAGCCTGTTTCATTGGAGACACACGGGGAAATGTGAGCATCCTGACTACGAAAGGGACTTTTACATTCTTCACCTTGCAACTAAAAATAGGATTTTTAACAAACAAAAAAATAGAACTACATTCAATGTTGATGAAAATGTAGCTATTTGTATTTTATTTTATTTATTTTTTTCAATTCTTTTATTGTTTAAATTTAACAATGGTTATATTACATATTTTCATCATCGGATCAGTTTAGATTAATACATATAGGTATATAAGATTGATCAAACAACTAAACATTAACCTTTCTAAATCCACATTACTTTTTTTTTCTTTTCCCCCTTTTTTTCTTTGAAAGTTGACATATTGCATAT
>PVJA010054632.1:0-11492 GCA_004027025.1 Myocastor coypus
AGAGGGAGAGGGAGAAGGAGAGGGAGAGGGAGAGGAGGAGGACAAGGAGGGACCAGGAAAAGGAGAAGAGGAGGGAGAAAGAGAAGAAAAAGAAAAAGAAAAGAAGAGGAAGAAGAAGAAACAACTGATTTGGTAGGGCACCAGTATCTTGAAATACAAGTTGAAGTGTTCCTCATCTCAAAGCCGAGCCCTTCACCTTCATGTCTGAAGCTACAAAGGGCGGAGCTCTGCCAGTTCTTGTGATGTACTAGGCATTCCACTTTCAGCCAGTTTCTGAAGCTTTCCAAATTCTTCTGGCAAATTAATTCCATTGGCTTCTAAACCACTTGGTCAGGAATAGACACAGCAATAACTCACCTTCTCTTAGTAAAGTCTGTCTTAATTAATTTTTTTTCACTTTGTGGAGACAAAACACCTGACACACAAATTTATGACAGGAAATGTACACCTGGCTTGAGTTTTTTGTGGTCTCAGTCCTTAGTCTGCTGGCGCCAAGGCAGGATGATACAGCAGTCAAGCAAAGGAACCCGTACACAGTGAACAGAAAATAGCAAAGTAAACGATGTATTGCGGGCAGATGGCTGCAAAGCAAGCAAGGGGTAAGACAAGGCTCTTTCTGTCCCTTCTGTTGTACTCAAGCTACTAACAGTACTGCGGTGCCAAACCAATCACGGTGTTGATTTAGTATTCAGCAACCATTAATCACTGCACTTTTCATCCTGCCACTGTACCGTGAAGCAATCACATATTCTGGATTCATTAAGTTCTGAATATCCCACCTACGAGTGTGTGAGACTTTGAGTGAGAGCCCCTAAACTCAAACCAGGGAATTAAGTAATATATACGTGTGTCCTTTGATTTATGTTTACCCATCTCATAAGATATACTTGACCTATTTAAAATCTATCTATCTGTCTGTCTGTCTGTCTGTCTGTCTGTCTGTCTGTCTATCTATCTATCTATCTATCTATTTGGTGCAGGGTCTCACTAAGCAGCTAGTGACCCTCCTTGCTCAATCTCCCCAGTGCTGGGATTATAGGAACACACTACCACGTCCACTTTTGGTGCCCAGCACAGAGGCAAGGCATGTGGTACCAGGGATCCAACCTTCATTCTTGACCTAGCTAGGCAAGTACTTAGACCACGAAGCTATCTCCCCAGCCCTGATTTCCCATTTAAAACATTTACGAATCACTGGATTCCATAATATCCAAACAGAAGTACCAAGTGTTTATCCTCCACAAAGATGAGTCAAAATAAAAGTTAGCAGCTGCATTTCAAGCTGCTGCCTGAAAGAGAACACTGAGAGAGAACAATTGATCTCCAGGAAGCTCAGAGGTCCCTGGGACCTGGAAGGTAGCATACAATGAGAATCAATGTGTGGTGGAAAACACAAGTCCAGCACCTCAGCTAGGGACATTCTTGATTCCGAAAGAAAAAATAAAACTAAATGCTAGTTTCCCAGAAGACCCCAATGCCACAGACATCAGCAATCCTAGTTCCAGCAGAGTCCAGCATTCATCACGGGACCAGTTGATGCAGTTTCTGGAGGCCTCACAGTAACTTTTCTCCAGATAAAAACCCACATTGTTTCCCCAAGACACCTAGAACTCACGCTGGTGGGGCACAGTGAGATTTTGACAGCAAAATCATGAATAGGATCCAATGTTACAACTGTCACTCTAACCATAAGGAACAGCAGATTCAGCTCACAGGATAAAGCACATCAAAAAGCCAAAGAACTAGTGTTCTTGCCCTGGAGCCAGGGCTTATCTCCAACACTGTTTGCCACTTGCTACCACTACTTGCCCTTATTCCTGGAATTCAGAGCGCGCTTCCCATGGCCATTCCCCTCCTCTTGTCAGTGCACCTGCTGGCTGCCCCTGTTATGTGCACTGAAAAGGATGAGGACCCCTTGCCCCTGATTTATGTCTTTGGCTACAGTTGAGACCATCAATTAGCATCAAAATGCATTTTGTGGAGGCCTGGTATCTGTCTTTTATCAGTCTCCGCTAGCTGGAGCATTGCCTGTACAGGGCCAGTGGGTAAATCCACTGTGATTTATGTCCTGTGTATCTCTCTTAAGTGGGCTTCACTGTCAGTGGCACTCATGCAAGTAGGATTCACATAGTCTGAAGTTCTATGCCAATGCTGTCTTCAATGGAAACGAAAGTCCCCGCCCTTAGTGATGTTTCTGCCATGGTCCTGCCCCATACTTCACAATGGCCATTGCCACTACTACTGTTTGCTGAGGCCCTGTTGTAGCAAATCTTGCTTCAGTGATATCTGAAAAACTTCCACCTTGCTGTATGGCCCTAATACCATCATTCAATTTGTCAGAATAGCCACATGGTGGGTATTTGGCCCGTGGTGTTATGTAGGTTGCCATATCCTAAGGTGTGTGTGTGTGTGTGTGTGTGTGTGTGTGTGTGTGTATGTGTTTCCGTAAATGGCTATTGAAAATGAAAGGGTTCCCCCACCCCACCAATGCCTATACTACTATCTGTATAATCTGGAAAGCCCTCCGTTATACTTACGTGGAGACCATGCTACAGCTTTATGCTAGAATCAAAGCCAATCTAACCCACCAAATGGATACACCAAGGTACATGTTAAAGCCTATGTCCACACATGGCTTCTTCTTGGGGGGCAAAAAGAAGTAGATTTCAGTGCCTCTTAGTAACATACCAGTCATTGTAAGGTATGGTCGTTCACATACATAAACCCAGCACTCAGAAGGCTGGGACAGGAGGATTACCAAGAATTCAGTGGTGGTATGGGATACATAGTAACACAGGGAGTTAAGGAGCTGCCTGAGGGTCAACCAAATAGCTCAACAAATTAAAGTTTCTGCAAGCAGGCACATGGGCTGGGGGCTGGCAGAGAGAGAGAGAGACAGATAGACAGCAGATAGACAGAAACACAGACAGGCACACAGGGACACAGGGACACAGACACACAGACAGATATACACACAGACACACAAACAGAGAGAGAGAGAGAGAGAGAACTGGTTGAGAGAGCTCTTCTGCTAGTTGTACAAATATTAATGTAGGGACCCAAGAACAATAAAAAATTAAAGCAGCATGTCAACACCAAAGGGATGTAATAAATCATTAGCCATAGATCTCAAAGATGGGAATATTGATAAAAATTTGTGTTAAGAATTCCAAAGAATGAATTGAAAATCACTCAGTGAGAACAAATAGAACAGAGATAGGTTATTCAGAAAAATAGGAAAATAATGCATGATATGATTGAGTAAAGAGATCGACATAAAAATAAAATCTTCACAGTCAGGGCCCGGCAGGATTGCTCAGTGGTCTAAAGCGCCTGCTTTAGGAAAGCTTAGGAGGCTGCAGGGACCGCGGTTCGATCCCCGGCACCACATGCTGCGCCAGCCCTGCCCTCAGGGGAGGCTGAGCCAGCCATAAAAAAATAAATAAACAAGCAAAAGTTCTGAAACAAGAAAAAAATAAATTTTAAAAAAAAGAAATCTTCACAGTCAGTAAATTAAATAATAAAGAAACTATACAGCAACCCTTTTTATGGTAAAGTTGAACTGTATTTTACAGTGAGTGTTCCCCCATTTGCCCATTAGGACCATCAGAGAATCATTCCTGGACTCTTCGTCGGCTGCTGTGTTTCTCAGAATCAAAACATACACAAATAAGGCTGCTGCTTCCAGTGGCTTCTCACCCTAAGGCTCAGCAATAAGGCAAATCTCCATGCCAGTGTCTGTATCAGGTTAGCTCTCTAGGAGCTTCCGCTCCAGGTCAGTCCCTGTTAGCTGTCTGTCTCCTCATGGAACTGTCTTTCAGGTGATGTTTTATCCTTTGATTTTAGTTATCTGATATGAGGAAATTTTGTTTTTGTGTTTGTCTATCTTTTATTATCATTTATTGTGAAAATAGAAATAGTATCTCCCAATTTCTTAAACAATTAATATGGTAAAATGTGTACTTTCTACTAATTGTACCAAATTGATCATACAGTCCAGTTTTTTGTGAGAAAAAAAATACTAAAAGATTATTTTTTCATAAGTGAATGTATATGGAAAATATAAATTCAATAAAAGATACTTCCTATGAAAATACTTAGCTAAAAGAGAACACATTACTGTATCAAAGTAATTTATTCCAAACACATTATACATATTAATTTATATAACACCAACTTGTATAATTCCTGACAAAAGCCAGTGCTGGAATTACAGGCACGCATCACTATGCCTGGACTCCATCACTGGCTCTGCGTGCCCCAGAATGGGCCAGTGCTGCATCCAGTGCCAGGGATCGAACCCTGGCCCCCTGTGCTTACCTAAGGAAACGCTTAGTCCTCTGAGCTATATAGCCAGCCCTTGGAAGGATTTTTGTTTGTTTGTGTTGGCTGGCTCAGGCTGCCTAAAGGGTGGGCTTGGGTATTGAATCACTGTCCCCTGTGCTTGACAGGGATTGCCAGTGGAAGCACTTAAACCACTGAACTAACCCAAAGGTGCCCAGTATGATCATTTCTATACTAATTAGATTTATACATAGACTAAGGAAAGAAATATTAATTTTAGCCAGGATTTATTCTGGAGTCAGAGTGAGACTGTTCTCCTGAAAGGCAGTGAGTCAACTTAAAATCTTAAAATCTCAAGTTTAAGATTGAGAGTATTGGGGCCCGCCAGGATGTCTCATTGGTCTAAAGCGCCTGCTTGGGGAAGCTTGGGTGGCTTCAGGGACCGCAGTTCGATCCCTGGCACCACATGCTGCGCCAGCCCTGCCCTCGTGGTGGGCTGAGCTGGCCATAAACATGAGTGAATAAACAAACAAAAGTTCTGAAACAAGAAAAAAATAATAATAATAAATAAAATAAAAAATTTTAAAAAATAAGATTGAGAGTATTCCTTATGTAGGTGTATGTATCCACTTTAAAATTCAGCAAAAAATATGTAGCACACCATCAACATCAACCATTGAGTGTTGTTACACTGTATAACTTTTCAGCTACTCTTTTGAAGATTCAAAAAGTTTTCTCCAATATCAATAAAATAGGTCAGTCTGTATGTGAACTCAAATGAAAGTAACTAAAGAAGACTGCCCACAGACTTCCATCTCTTCATTGGCTTCCCGAATTTATCTACCCTGCTGAATAAAGACTGTCAACAAGGAAATGAATATACAAGTTACTATGTAGGTGTTTCAATTGTGTTCACTGACCTAAACCAAAATTGTTAGCATAATTCATAGTTACAAGTTTTGGGAGATGAGTGTGTGAGTAAGAATGCAGACTGCATGGAATACAAAGTGACACAGTCTTTCTCAACTGACTAGTTAATGCAGCTGTGTCCTATCTGTCCTATCCAGAGTTTTGAAGGGGACATTCATGTATAACAACACAGAACACCTTTGAGAATAGTATGGCTTGATATTATACTGGGATATTAGAGTTAAGCTTATGCTCTTCCTGATTCTACAGGGAAAATATAGAATGCAATATGGTGTAAGCCATTTAGTAAAACCTTCTGTCATTTAAATATTACATAATTGGTGAATATAGAGCTGTAAAACAGAATGTGATGATTAGCTAGGTATCTTTAACAATGCAAACAGAAGACATATTATGATTATGTCTACATAAGCATATCGTGAAGAGATGAACATTTATGCAGGAAACCTGAAATAAATGTAGAATGGATCAATCAGTCTGTGAGGTATACCTGCCTTTATATGCGGTGACAGGAAATTTTCACAAATTGCTCAAATGCTTCAAAACCACTAATTTTCAATGTCATTTGATCCTACTGTTCACCTTTAAGTATGATTTTCATTGTCAAAAAGTGACATATTTCCTCATTTTTATACAACAGTCACAATTAAGAAAGTGTTATTTGTAAGACTGATTCTTTTTTTCTTTTCTTCAAATTTAAGTTCATGAGGAGGAGGTTGAGGAGTAGAAAGTGCTGAACTACTTAGAGCATAGATTGGCCCCGGCGGGAAGAGAAAGTCTATAAAAAGAGGCGGATCTAAAGTCCTTCCTAATTCCTGAACACTACAGTCAGTACTTAAATAAGCAAAGAATCCTAGAAGCTAACTAAAAAAGTCATCACTGAAACCATTTAATATTTTTGGCCTGAGGTTTTTCAACTGTGAATTTAATTTTATGAAGCCACTCCTGATATGTAGACAATTATTTATGAGAAGAAAATAATAACTGGTGGTAAAAAAAAAAAAAAATGTGCCAAGCCTCACTCTGGACAGAGAACATGCAAATGAGAGGATGCAATTATAAAGCCCTGTATATCAGAGACACTGCAGACAAGCACACAAGGAGTGACTTCCAAACTGAGGAACTCAATCAGATCAAACAACCAGATGAAACAAGCACCTGTCACATCATCATTTGGGTATCTGAACTGTTCAAGTTTGAATATCAATTTAGTGTGTTTATTTCTGTGTGCTCATCTTTAGTTCAAATTTTTATTTAGGTAAATATTTTTGCTGTACTTAAAACAAGTTAACAACGCCAATGAGCAATAATTTTAAGGCCCAATTAATTTAAAATTAATAACACTGGTAGGGGCCAGCTAGACAACTCAGTGGATTAAAGCACCTGTTTAGGCACGCTGGCGACCAGGGCACAATCCCTATTGTGCTGTGCCAACTGGGCCCCTGAGGCGCTCGCAGACCTGACTGTGAGACTGGGCATGGTGGTTTGCACCTGTAATCCTAGCACGTGGAAGGCTGAAAACAGGAGAATCACTATGAGTCTAATCTACATAGTGAGACCCTGTAGATCTTATAGTAAATACATAAGGATAAATCACAATAAAAATAATAAAATTAATCACACTGGGATAATAAACAGAAGTCAGTTGACTGTTTAAGAGGCTTTCCTTTGGATGTGAAGAATTTTGTTGTGCTTTTTTTAATGTAGCTGGTACAGGATCTCACTAAGCAGTCTGAACTCGTAGTAATCTTTCTGTATTCAGCCTTCCCAACGCTGGGATTACAGGTGTGTGCCACCACACCATCTCTGTGGCCTGCTTTGCTCACCCACGGGCAAGTCTGGCATGCCATATGGTGCTGGGGATCAAATATATATTATTATGAAAGTAACTTTAAATTTCCAACATATATTTTTCCAGCATTATTTTGAAATCACAACTGGAAGCTATCACATACACTGTATATCGTGATTTTTCTGTGTATTTTCCCATGAAGTTCAGTACCCACTTCCATTTCTACATTCATACTGTCATTGCCATGAAGGCCCTTAGCCTCAAAGACCTGATTCTCTTAGTGTCTAAGCACCCAACTTTCTCCATGGTCATCCCTTTTGTCTACTGGACCTGCAGCTCCTGGGCCGGAGAATCAGCACATTCTGATTTCTACACCTCATAATGTTTTCCTGCCCAGGTTCTCATGGCTTACCATGTTTTGTGCTGCACTGTAATTCTGAGCCCAGGTCTTTCCCAGAATTCCACCCTGTTTGACTTCTGATACACTTTTATCACTTATTTAGTCAGATCTAGCACTTACAGAAGGGAGTGAGAGAAAAATGCTCCTTTTCACCTCTGTTATGAAAGACTTGGTCAACATGCTTCCCCCTAAATCTATCATAAGGTTCCTTCCCTAACACACACACACACACACACACACACACACACACACACACACACACACATACACACATCTGTAAGTATGAATAAAAATACAAATGAGCTCAACTTATAAGCCCACAAAAATAAATAGAATTTTTACTTGAGAAATAAGTTCTTCATTGCTGGTGGAAATTGGATACCATTGTGTGTACCACTTCTACCCTCTTGCTGGAGTGGGACTGAAAAATCAGCGCCATTGTCAGGCTGAGACTTCATTCTGGCAATTTATGCTCAGGCAAAACTGCAGGGAGGGCAGTTCCACAAAGTGAAGAAACTTCCGCCTAAATCCTCATTCTTCTGCCCGCTTTAATGAACCTTTCCTGGAAATATTCACTAGTCTAAGACTCTAAATAGACAGCCCTCTTTCTTTCCTATCTATTTTGCTGATGTCAGCTCTGTATGAGAGTCAAAAGCTCACCCAGCTTTCTTCCTTTCTCTTCATAGGCATTTCATACAATCCATCTCGGCCATGTCTAATCCAGGCTAGTGATGCTCCCGGGAAGACCCAAACTGATGTAGAAATACAGTCCCGATGGTATTCCTTCTAATGTGTTACCCATTAACAAAGTTTAGTGTGAAATAGTGAATAACGTCATGTGTTCTGATGCTGGAAGTATTTTGAAAAGCATGCCAATTCCACCAAGAAATAATTGTATAATCTTAGGCTGTCATTTCAGGCTTCAGTTCTACTTTGTGAAGTAGGATCAGCTCATGCTGCCTTGTACTATAGAGGAGAATTCTGACTTAAAACAAATACCCAGTAAGTACTAACTTGAAAAGTCAGGAATGAAGAAACAGAGACCATCAGGGAATTCATTATAAACACTTGAAGAAAGCACACACAGAAATGGAATCACTGTATTTCTCTGCTGAACTAGGAAAATGTCAATGTGAAGGGATGGAAGAAAGATTGACATGCTTTTCAGGGGCTTCTGGAATTCCCCCTTCAGCGTTTATGCTTTCCAGGTAATTCTGGTGTGATCGTCAGCACATGCTCTTTCAAATCTCAGTAGGCTTCTTTTATTTTTTTAAGGAAATTGCATATTGTCTAGGACAGCTCCACATTGTGACCTCGACAGAGCTTGACAATGAGATACTTAAACTGTACTTGTAGAAATGATTTTATTTTTATGCCTTATTTGTCTTAGAGATTTAGGGAAATTAGTGGTAAGGGCTCACCCTATTGAATTCTTAACCTAATTTAAGAACATACAAATACACATACAGTGATTAAGAATTTGTACAATGCTTAAATGTGGTGGAAGCAGACTTAAAGGACACTAAAAGTGTTTCAATGTTTATGTGCCACACTCTTCTCTGTGAAGAAAATAACGAGGCTGCCTTTACTTGATTATTAAAGCAGCATCAAGGACATGCACCATATTAATATTTAATGCAAGGAAACAGCTTGTTAGCTTAAGAATTCTATGACAAGCATGACAGGAGAGAGGTCACGAGGTCTGAGATGTCATTTCATATAATGTGACTTTCTTAAATATCAGATACTAATATAGGTCAGGAGAAAGAACATAACTGGTCAAGCATCTTCAGACAATAAATTAATATTGAAGAACAAATGTGGTCTGTTTAATAGCACTAGAGTTTAGACAGATTTTGATGAGGAGTTAAAATGTTTCATATATCCTATTATTGGTGCTACAATACAGTTCACAGATAGAAGTTGCATTTTACACATGAAAAGGAAAATGACCCAGGAAAAAGTCTGTAACAGATAGTTGTAAATATATTCTGAGCAATTGTATATGAGCAGTGATTCTCTGTGAGCAATTGTATTTATTTAGCAGATTGAATTAATAAAACATTCTCTGAAGAACTGGTCACAATCAGTCCTAATAAAACAAGAACCATGAAATTTCTGTATAATTGACTACTAACAACATGACCACTTTCCAATCACATGCATAAAAAGTAGTGATTTTAAGAATACAGAAAATAAATTGGTAGGGAAAAATGGAACACATTTTTACTTAAAAATTTAGGAAATTATACTCAGTTCTGGGTATGAAACATTATACTTTAGAAAAGTGTCTGCAACAAATACCTTTGTTACTCTTTCTATTGCTGGTAGACAAAGAAGAAAACTAAAGATAAAGAAGGAAGGGTTTATTTAACTCACAATTTGGGGGGATTTCAGTCCATTGCAGTCCATAATCTGCTGGTGGGAAGGTAGGGTGGCAGTTGTTGATGGTGACAAAAGATAAAAAATAGCAAAAGGGAGTAGAGAGAAAGAGGAGACAGAGAGAGAGAGAGAGAGAGAGAGAGAGAGAGAGAGAGAGAGAGAGAGAGAGAGGGAGAGAGAGAGAGAACTTCTTTCTGTATCATGTTGTGTGGAGTGGAGGTTACCGATCATAGGGCAAGTACAACACGAGCATCCTTCCCAACATTGGACCATCAGTCAGAAACAAACTCTAGATGTAGCCAAATCTAAAAATCTCACCCCCACATGAAGGTATGGGGGGACATGAAGCCACAATCCACAACAACTTAGAGCATTTCGAGCATTTTCTCATAAACCAAGATTTGATAAGGTTTTCTGTAGAAGACAAATTGAATAATCTAAATTTTTTTTTCTTTAAAGCCACCTAGAGTATCTGGCACATTATTATTGCTTTTTTTTTCTTTCTATTATCAACTTTAAAACTTCAGCAGTCTTCTGATAAGATAATGGGTCTAAAAGAACAGAAAACCCAATCACTAGATTCTAGGATATCACATACCTTGTAAAGAGGAATGAAACACCTGTAAATGAGAAACTTACCTGATTGGACTATCATATGGAAATGTAATCAATACTGTACATTCATTTCTACATTCTAGCTGATACATTTCATTTCAGTTTTTGTCCTTGCTTTTTCCTTCTTTTCCAATTTTCTTCTATGTTTAAAAATGACTTATAATTTTTAACAGTACTTACGACCTTGGCTTTGTCTACGTAATATGATAGATCTGGCTAACAATTGATGTGATTTTTGTTTATTATCCTTAGTGAATCATTTTGATGATCTAAAATAATTACAAAAAAATATACTAACTTGTGATCAACTGATTAAACTTCTGTTATTTTAACAGTCTTCTATAATTTTTTTTTACAGAAAAGAAACCAAGATCTTCAATTGGTTTTTCTCTTTCCACACCAAAAATCAGTTAAAAGATTTCTGAAGGGAACTAAAATAAAGAATATGTTGCTGGGCGTGGTGGCTCACGCCTGTAATCCCAGCACTTGGGAGGCTGAGACAGGAGGATTGGTGCGAGTTCGAGACCAGACTGGGCTACAAAAGTGAGCGCAGGACCAGCCTCAACTGCATAGCAAGACCCTGTCTCAAAAAGACAAAAAAAAAAATGTTTTTCAGCATTATGAGCTATTATTTGGCATTCTAATTAAAATCAGCACACACACTACAGTGCTTTATCTAGAGAGTAATGTATTTCACTTTTGACCTTATGGCATTAACTGAGGTCCTTAGGCAGAGTTCACATTTCAGTGACAAAGGCAGCCCAAAGAGAAGTCTGCTGATAGAGGATAGGAGTTTCCTGTTCTGATGTCATCATGCTGTTCATTATCACTGGCGGAGCTATTTTGTGCAAGAAGTTCCTCTTAAATAGATGCAATTCCCAATTCCATTACTAAACTATTAGAATTTTCATTTGGTTTGTAAATGAACTAAGAAAATAAAAAATAAGGAAGTGAGGAATAATACCGAGGAAACAAAGAACCCTTACATAAGAAGAAGAAGAAGAAGAAGAAGAAGAAGAAGAAGAAGAAGAAGAAGAAGAAGAAGAAGAAGAAGAAGAAGAAGAAGAAGAAGAAGAAGAAGAAGAAGAA
>PVJA010054633.1:0-11441 GCA_004027025.1 Myocastor coypus
CTTGAAAGCAATATCAGTTAATTCATTAACTGGTATATTAGTATGTTATAAATGAGATAGAAAATTAGTAAAACCTCTCCTTGGTTTATTGTCTCCCTGAGCCTTTTTTGGGGAAGTGCAATAGTACTCTGCAGTCAGGTCAGGTCTTTCAAAAGAAGAAACAAGGAAAAACCATTTTTCTTACTGTTTTGCCTTGTCTTTCGAGAGAGGACCTCACACGGGAGCCCAGCCTAGCCTTGGACTTAATCCTCTTGTCCATCATACTTTGCAGTGCAGGGGTTAAATGTATGCATCACCACATTTAGCTAAAATTGACTCTTTTTTTTTTTCTTTGTGGTACCAGAAATCTAAACTCAGGACCTTGTGCTTGCCTGTCAGGCTGTTGCTGTGCCTATAACTTACATCCTTGATCCTTAAATTTTCTTTTATAACAACTTCCAAAATTTACTTTTGGGCCTGTGAGATAGCTCAGCAGACTAAAGTATGCCTGCTTAGGCAAGTTTAGGCAAACACAGGTACTAATGCTGCACCAGTCCTGCCCCCTGGGTGAGCTGAGCCAGTCATAGTGGCACATGAATGTAATCCCAGCACTGGGGAGGCTGAAAGCAAGAGGATCACCAGGAGTCGGAGCTGCAAGAACCAAATACATTTTTTTAAAAAATGCTTTCTGTATTTATATAGCTTGGATTCAATGCACATCTAAAGTTTTCTTCTATGAAAAAGACATTTCAAAACAAAACAGCTATATATTTTTAATTAGAAAATACAGAATGCAACATCAGTATAGTTACTTCCAAAATGAACATTTAAAGAGACTTAAAAACATCCTATGCACATGGTTGTCACAGTTGCTCCTTCAAACTAGTATTTGAATACTAGTTTGGGGGGCCCAGCAGGATGGCTCAGTGGTCTAAAGTGCCTGCTTAGGAAAGCTTAGGCGGCTGCAGGGACCGCGGTTCCATCCCCAGCACCACATGCTGCGCCAGCCCTGCCCTCGGGGCAGGCTGAGCCGGCCATGGAAATAAACAAAAAGTTCTGAAACAAGAAAAAAAAAAAAAAAAAAAAATATATATATATATATATATATATATATATATATATATATATATATATATATATATATATATATATATATATATATATATATATATATATAAATGAATACTAGCTTGGAAATGGTGTTGGTTTTCTTTAGAACTATTTGACATCCAGGCTCCATGTATCAGGCTATTACCAGCATGACTAGCTGGATCACTCGAATGTATCTGCCTGTGAAGCAAATGCTCTGTTATTGGAACCGGTAACTGCTGATATGTTGGAGGTGTCTTGAGTCCCTGGGGTTTTCAAGATTCATAGGAGTTTGGGGTTACTTGTCTCCCCTAGCTGTCACTGGGGGCTGTCATTAGGCAGCATCGTGGCGTAAGTCAGCTGGTGCCATGGAAGAGGTTTCCATTCTCCCTGGATCCTCAGTACTGTTAGGAATGCAAATATTTGAAGCCATTAAATCACTCCCAACAGGTAGGGAATGATGAGATGCTTTGTGAAGTAAAGTGTCTCTTGAAAAGCTACTCACTCAGATTTGTACAGAGTGGGGTGGGATGGAGTCAGGTGATAACAGTGTGCAGAAGGCTGAGGCACCATCGTGGACATGGCTGAAGTGTGATATGACAGTCCATGTGAGGTGCGCACAGTGAGGGTCAGTAGAGCACTACCTGACTTCGTCTTTGCAAGTTTGAGGGTGGCCAGTGTCATTGCACCACAGAGAACCAAGTGTGATTCTTTTTTCCTGAGTCTTCCTTTTCCATTGTTGGTTTCTAGAAAGTTAACATGATCTTGCCCCAGTTTCTGGAAAACTAAAGTTACTTTTTGTTCCTTTGATTTACTGCCATAAGTATCTTTTTCATCTTTCAGATACCTGAAAAGTCATAGACTGGCTTCATGGTCAGAGGGTCCCCAGCTGTGTTTTCACCATTACAGGTTCAGTCACAGCTTTACAATATGGAGAAGTCTTTTTTTTTTTTTTTTTTTTTGCCCATACCAGGGTTGAATTTAGGACCTTGGACTTACCAGGCAGGCTGTTATGCTACTGAGCTATCTCCCCCGCCCAACATGAAGAAGTCTTGAAAGCAGTAGTTTACAGGTCATATTTCTGAACATGGTTGCAAAGTGAAACCATTGCATTTCCTCCTGTGATACTTGTTTATACCACAAGTGCCTAAGGCTGCAGTGTGTGAGCATCGTCATCATAAATCGGTTTAGAGACAGCAGAGTGTGTAGCACAGTTGTCAAATTACCATGTTCACAGGAAGAGAAACTTCAAAACATAGTTTCATCATACTAGGTGCCAATCTTTAGTATCAAAGAGCTGCTCTTACATCTTTTTCCCCTATATGTTAAGTGTTTTTTTTCCGGGGGGGGGGAGGGGGGCACCAGGGATTGAACTCAGGACCTTGTGCTTACTAGACAAGCACTTGTTCCACAGAGCTGTCCCTTGGTGGCCCTCAAGTGCTAAATTTTGAAAAAACAAAAATCTTACCTTCCTATCCAAATTCTGCTTCATTGTAGCCATTCCTACATTTCTTTGCAACTAAGGCATGAGGGTGAGGTTTATACAGGTCATTCTTTGTTACTAAGGTAATTCTCTGCTCTAATAGTTCCTGGTGTGGGTGTGTCCAGCCTGCAGCGCCCAGCAGTGGGTGGGAGGCTGTCATCCGTCAGCCCTACTGCCAGGATCCGTAGCCTCCTGATCATCCTGAGAGTGGCCGCCTCCCACAACCCGCCCTCTGGCATCAGGCTCATACCCTCCTGTTCACTGAGTTCTTATGCTGCAGATCACCAGTGTTGCCTGCCCAGGGTGAACGGACTGGCAGCAGGGAGGTGGTGAGGTGAGATCCAAGTGCCAGGCTAGCCAACAGGTGGCAGCTGGCCTGTGGAAACTTTTTTGAGACATGGTCTCACTATGCAGCTCAGGCTGGCCTTGAACTCATTTTGTAGCCCAGGCTGATGGTATGATCCACATGCCTCAGCCTCCCAAGTGCTGGGATTACAGGAGTGTATCATCATGCTTGGCCATCACAAACCAATTGTGTGCTGCACAATTAGATTGGTTCTAAGTCTAAATAATAAATGAGAGCTGGATGTCGTGGCGCATGCCTCTAATCTCAGCACTTTGGAGGCTGAGGCAAGAGGATGACTGTGAATTCTGTGATAGCCTGGGCTGCATACCAAGTTTTAAATTGGCCTGAACTTCAATAGCAAGATGTTGCCTCAAAAAAAAAGTGTCAGAAATAGTAATATTTTTCCTTCAGAAAATAGAACTGAAGTAAAAATTTGAGTTGTGTCTAAGCTGTAATGATCATTCTATAAAAATATTGCCTTTTGTGTTGTTTAGGTTTAAAGACATCAACCTGTGTACAGTTACCTACAGTTTCTATGTTCTGTGATCATCTGTGTGATTCCCAGGAACTTATGTAACAAACGAAATGAGCCCAGGGCGTGGAAAATATGACTTTTACATTGGTTTGGGATTGGCTATGACCTCCAGCATTTTCATTGGAGGGAGTTTCATCTTGAAGAAGAAAGGCCTTCTGCGACTGGCCCGGAAAGGCTCCATGAGAGCAGGTAGGTTGCACCCTCTCTAATTTAAAAGGACATGTGTGTTTGTTTCCATACTTCGGTCCTTGACTAAGGAAGGCTGCTTTGCTTCTTGTATGTTGGAACCTTTGCACTCTTCAAGAGTTATGAATGTTTCTAATGAGGAAGATCAGAAAGGTGTCAGAATTAACTGTCCACTGCTGAAGTCATTATCAAAGTGGGGTCAGGTGCTAATGCCAAGTTAGCATCCTGATGTTTCTTTCAGTTTTCTTCTGTGCATGGAGGATCCCTGAGTAGAACCAGAATCTTACTGAAGGCTCGACTATTTTGTCCATAATAATAGAACTTCTGGCATTTACATTAGATGTTTTTCCTTATGACCTCAACTGGTAGGAAGGAAAGAGAGGGCCTCCCTGTCTTGAAAAATACCCAGGATGTTGACTTTGTGGTGGGTGTAACCCTGGGTCACAAGTCCCTTGGTGATAGTCCTTGTGATTGACCTCGCCTTCTTATTTTGGAAGCATCTGTGACAACTCAGTGTTCCAGGATAATGGCTGTGTTCTGCTTCTGCTTCATCCTAGGCTGGTGGGATCTTGTGAGTTGCCCTACTGTGACAATGAACATGATTACTTTCTGTCTCCTATGCCATCTCTGTGGCCAAACCTGATCCAGCAGTGTTAAAACACAAGACAGCAGATGCTATTGGGCTTGAAGGGCCGAGGAGAAAGTGTCAGCACCTGTTTGTTTGCCTGTCCCTCACCCTTGGCCTTCGGTCATTCCTTCTTGTCCCTACAGCATGAGCTTGGAAAGAGCTTATTTACTTGGTGCTTTCCCTTGGGTTTTAGCCTCATGTGCAGACTGCTTGCTGACTTAGGCGCCTAACAGAGCATCTCTTGGCCCTCACAGGGCCACAGTCTCTTTGTAAAGTGACTTACCTCTCAGCAGAGCAGTTCATTGGAAGCTGTGCTGTTACTACTGTTTTAATTGTATTGTTTTTTGCCAGGCAGGGTCTTGAACCCAGGACCTTCACATGTACTACATCTCTAGCCCTTCTGGTTTTTTGAGACACGGTCTTGCTAAGTCACTGCCTAGCCCAGGCTGGGCTCAAACTTTTGATTTTCCTGTGTCGGGCTCTTGGGAGCTTGGGTTACCTTTTATTGATTCATTTCCTTTATTGAAATTGGGTTCATAAACTAAAAGAAGAAAGTGTAATTTACTAAAGAATGAGTGTAATTTACTAAAGAATGTAGCACATTGTTCATACTCATGGTCTTCATATTCCTCTTCTAAGGTAATCATAAAAACAATATCTAGGGGCTGGGGAGATAGCTCCGAGGCACAAGTGCCTGCTGGGCAAGTGCAAGGTCGTGAGTTTGAACCCTGGTCCCACAAAAAAAAAAAAAAAAACAATATCTAAGAAATTCCATTATAAGCCAGCATGGTAGCACATGCCTGTGATCCCAGCACTCGGGGGAGTGAGGCAGGATGATTGTTGTGAGTTTGAGGAGAGCCTGGGCTACAAAATGAATTCAAGGACAGTCTGAACTGCAAAGCAAGACCCTATCTCAAAAAGACCAAAAAAATGAAAAAGAAAAAAAAAAAAAAAAAAGAAGAAGAAAAGAAATCCCATTATACAGTTGAGAAGGATTTTTTTTCAGGAGGAGGGGTTGGCTCAGGCTGCCTTAAGGGCGGGTCTGGCAAGGCATGTGGCGCTGGGGATCAAACCATGATCCCCTATGCCTGACTAGGTTTGCCCTAGCAGCTTAAGCAACTGAGCTGATCTGCAAAAGTCCCCCAAAGGTTTTTCTTTTGGCTCGCTCAGGCTGCCTTAAGCCCATTACATAGTCATGTAAAAATCTGTGTAAGTCAACAAATGGAAAATTTAAGATGTGTCTTTGCTCATAGTGGTCATAACTTACATGAACCTCATAATGTTTCAAAGATGTGAAATATCTCTTCATTCACAGGTCAAGGAGGCCATGCATATCTCAAAGAATGGTTGTGGTGGGCTGGACTGCTGTCAAGTATGTATGAAGAACATTTTTAAGAAAATACAGAGCTGTATCTTAAGATATTTGTAGATAATATTGCAGCTTTGCAGAGCTAGTAGATTTTAAAACTTAAGTTTTTTTTAAATTTTATTTATTTATTTTTTTCTTGTTTCAGAACCTTTGTTTATTCACTCATTCTTATGGCCGGCTCAGCCCACCCCGAGGGCAGGGCCGGCTCAGCCCACCCCGAGGGCAGGGCTGGCGCAGCATGTGGTGCTGGGGATCGAACCATGGTCTCTGAAGCCACCCAAGCTTTCCCAAGCAGGGGCTTTAGACCACTGAGCCATCCCGCTGGGCCCTAAAACTTAACTTTATTTTTTTTTTTATGTTTTTCTTGTTTCATAACCTTTATTTGCTTATTCACTCATTTTTATGGCTAGCTCAGCCTGCGCCCTGATGGCAGGGCTGGCCCAGCATGTGGTGCCGGGGATCGAACCGCGGTCCCTGAAGCCGCCCAAGCTTTCCCAGGTACGCGCTTTAGACCACTGAGCCATCCCGCTGGGTCCTTTAACGTTTTTTTTAATGAATAAAATTTAAAATATCTTTATACTTGTAAAAGTAATTTAGGGGTCCGGAAGGATGGCTCAGTGGTCTAAAGACCCGGCAGGCGGCTGCAGGGACCTCAGTTTGATCCCCGGCACCACAGGCTGCGCCAGCCTTGCTCTCAGGGCAGGCTGAGCCAGCCATAAAAACAAACAAACAAACAAAAGTTCTGAAACAAGAAAATAAATAAATAAATAAAATTTTTAAAAAGTAAGTTAGCAGCTTAATTGATTAAACCAAGTTTGAGATACTTGTACATTTTAAAGTTCTTCTTACTTTATGCGAGGCCTTAAATTTCATTTTAGTACTATATGAAAGGAAAAGGAAAAGATAATTTCTAATGTGAAAGCTCAAAGAATTAATTTTCTTTGTTTTCCCCACTGTATATTTGATAAGACTCTATGCTCTTGCTCTTTTGAGGACTACTTTTTTTTTTTTTTTTTTTTTTGGTCTTTTTGAGACAGGGTCTTGCTATGCAGTTGAGGCTGGCCTTGAGCTCACTTTTGTAGCCCAGGCTGGTCTCGAACTCTCACCAGTCCACCAGTCCTCCTGCGTCAGCCTCCCGAGTACTGGGATTACAGGCGTGAGCCACCACGCCCAGCTTGATGACTACTTTAAAAAGACATGTGGAGGGGCCAATGAGATGGCTTAGTGGTCTATAGCCCTTGCTTAGGCAAGCTTAGGCAACCACAGGGACCGTGGTTTGATCCCTAGCACGACATGCTGTGCCAGCCCTTCCCCCAGGGCAGGGTGAGCCAGCCATAATATAAATAAAAAGTTTAAAATAAATAAGTAAATAAATAGACTTGGAAAAAGTTATTTTTAAGCACTGAATCTTGACTGTTGAGCAAATGTTTATTGATCTCCTTTTTTTGAGTCCGGGCCTTGTGCATGTAAGGCAAGAAGTCTCACTGAGCCACATTCCAGGCTGTCTTGATTACCTGATACGTTAGATATTATTTTAGGGCCTAGAGATACAAAACCTAAGAAATAGCTGCCCATTTGAAGCTTACACTTAGGTAGGCAAAGAGTGAGCAAGTGGCTCTGTACGCATAGGTGCAGTGATAAATGCTAAGTAAAGGAGTAAGGATATGAAAGGAAATCCAAAATGAAGGCTGGATAGGTTTAAATTTTTAACTTGAAAAGCAGAGTGAACCTTATTAGAATGTATATATTTTTTTTGCAAGACCAGGGTTCAAACTCACGACCTTGCACTTGCTAGGGAGGAACTTGTGCCATAGAGCTATCTCTCCAGTCCCAGAACCTTATTAGAAAAACAGCATGGTGTCTCAAGTTACTTTTCTCTCATTGCTGGGACAAATATCTGACACCCAAAATGAAGGAAGGAAAGGCTGACTTAGCCTGTGGTTTGTGGGGGCTTCAGTCCCTTTTTGGCTGGCTCCAAGGCAGGGTGGCATGGCAGAGGGCAGCCAATCATGGCTGTGGAAAATAGCAAGAGCACAAAGAGGAGAGCAGTGGAGGCAGCAGTGGTGAGCTTCTCTCCCTCCCGACATTGCATCAGGCTGTCTGCTCCAAGGCTAGAGAAGTACTCATGAATCACAAACTCCAGCAGCCAGCCTAGGACTGCAAGAGGCTCTGGCGGAACACCCAGACACAGACTAGCACATCTTCAGTCCCTGACTTGGGAACATTTGAGTTGCAGACTTCCATAGGAGTGTTGCATTAAAGCTCACTTTGTTGGGTATGGACGCAGCTGACTTGAGAGTGTTCTCCATGCACAGAACTTGTCTGTAAGGTGGGAACTTAACAGTATTTTAGCAAAAGATAAAAGGGAAGTGAGGAACCTGCCCATATAAATATTGAGGTAAACACTTGAAACAAGAAAATGATGACGGGGCCTGGCGGGATGGCTCAGTGGTCTAAAGCGCCTGCTTGGGAAAGCTTGGGCGGCTTCAGGGACCTCGGTTTGATCCCCGGCACCACATGCTGCACCAGCCCTGCCCTCGGGGCGGCTGAGTCGGCCGAAGAAATGAGTGAATAAATAAACAAAGGTTCTGAAACAAGAATAAAAGTAATAAAATAAATTCTTAAAAAAAAAAAAAAAAAAAAACAGAAAAGAAAATGATGACGGTAACAGCCTCAACTGTTCACATGGGGCAGGTGGCAGCCAAGGGACTGCCAGTGGTTCCTGTGCCTGGTTGGCACACCTCAGTGCAAATCAGTGCATTTCCCTGTGCTATTGCTGGCCCAGAGAGACTACAGAAGACCATGGAGTTGGGCCTGTCAAGCCAAGCTGTACTGCTGAGCTGTGGTCCTTCTGCCCCCCAACTAAGGGCTTGCTGACTGCTGTGTGAGGATGGCCTAGTACCTACAGGGAGGTCTGGGCTGTAGCCCTGCCTGCCATTGTAGGAGTCCTGGGGGATGGCTGCCCACTGCCATCCCAGCTTCTGGGGGCTGGAGTTCTTGCAAAGACCCTGAGTCCTGAAGTCTTGACCAACAGGTGTCATGAGCATGAAATTACTATCATTTGTTCCCTTTATTAAAAATTCGTGTTTGTGACTGTAATGAACATGGTTGCCATGGGCAACATCTTGATCCTTTTTACTTCCCCTCCCTCTGTCTCATTGACCTAACCTGCAGACCCTTCCCATCCCCACAGTCTATGAATTACTGCCATTCTGAACTGCCAAGTTTGAGGCTGTCTTTTCCTGTGACATGAGAATAATGTTCAGGAAACAGAGCGGAAGTGAAAGCAGTAGTGAGGTGGGACAGGAGATGAGCTCAGAGAGACCCTGCAGGCATATGTTGTGCAGGGCTCTGTAGGAGAAAGAGAGGACTTGAACTTTCATGGTACATGGGAAGTCACTGGGAACAAAGCAGGCAGGAGTGTCTCCGTCTGACTTAGGTTTGCACAGGCTCCCTGTGCACTGTGTTGAGGCACAACCCAGAGGTGGAGCCGTGGGAGTCACTGGCTGGGATGAGAGCATGGATGGTGTGCTGTGATCGTGCTGAGAAACACTAGTGTGTTTCGAGGTGAAACTGATGGAGGGTATCATAGAAGAAAGGTCAGGGTGTGAAAGAGAAGAGCCAGGAAGGACCCAAAAACTTTGGCCATAGGAACTAGAAGTGAGTGCGGCTAACTCAATGGTAAAACTATTGGCAGAACCAAGGTGGGGTAGGAGGGTGTGAGGAGTTGGAGTGCATCTGTCAGTGTGCCTTCCTGCAGGCCATCCCAGCAGAGGTGCAGCTGGTACTTAGGTCTGGAATGGTGCCACATGTTCCAGGGTGGAGGAGAAGTTTGTGAATCCCTGTTGGTTAGAGGCAAAGACTGGATGAGATCATGTAAGAAATGAAAGCAGATACAGTGAGCAACCCAGGGTCAGAGACCGGGAGCAGGTCCCATCTTTTTAGGCTCAGGAGGAATCCGGGTTAGGAGTCAGGAGACCAAGTGAGCCTGGGCTTGCAGGGGGCACATCCTGGCTAGTGTCCAGTGGTACTGATGTAGAGCAGGTGCAGAGTGGATCAGAGGGGCTGTGAGCCAGTGCAGACTTAATCCCAGCTACTCTGGAGGCTGACATGGGGGTCTCAGACTTTAGCCTCCCCTCCCTAGAATTACAGGTGTATGCCACCACAACTGGCTCTACAGTCTGGTCTTACTCGTAGATAGATATATATGAGCAAATGTCCCAAATAAAATGTGTCATGAGCAAGTTTATTCTAGGGATGCCAAGTTAGGGAGCTAGTCTTGTAACTTGCCATGTTAATAGATTTTGCCTTTTTGTGAGACAAGGTCTCAACTCAGTGATCCTCCTCCTGCCTTAGCCTCTTGAGTGTTTGGATTAGAGGAGTATGCCACTGCACCTGGCCTTTTAATTTTCTTATTTATTTTTTTTTTCTTGTTTCAGAACCTTTGCTTGTTTATTCACTTATTTCTATGGCCGGCTCAGCCCGCCCCGAAGGCAGGGCTGGCACAGCTTTTGGTGCTGGGGAACGAACCGTGGTCTCTGAAGCCGCCCAAGCTTTCCCAAGCAGGTGCTTTAGACCACTGAGCCATCCCACCAGGCCCCTGGCCTTTTAGTTTTCTAAATGGGCATCTTCCTTATATTTTCATAGGGTAGGATTTTTTTTTTTTTTTTTTTTTTTTTGGCTGGCTCAGGCTGCCTTAGGGTCTGGGGATCCACCTGGCATCCCCTGTTCCTGACTGGGATTGCCAGCACAAGCACTTAAACTACTGCACTAACCTGAAAGCCTTGTGTTTTTTTAGGTTTATAATGAACTATTTCTGGTGTGAAAATTATATTTAAAGATATTTTCTAACTATTGCTAGTTTATATGTAGGCTTAGGATGCTGACTTTGTATTCGAAAACTGCCAAATCTTTGTAATTTATTTGTGTATTCTTTGGAATTTTTGTACCCACAAAGATGTAATCTTGGAATACCAGTTTATGTACCCTTTTCTAATCCATGTCCTCTCACCAAGTTATATTACTTCAGCTAGAAATGGAGGAAAATACTGCATAAAGTATGGGGGTTCATTTGCTTTTTTTTTAAATTTTAAATTTTATTTTATTTTTGTTTCAGAACTTTTGTTTGTTTGTTTGTTTATTTATTTATTTATTTGTCTTTTTGAGACAGGGTCTGGCTATGCAGTTGAGGCTGGTCCTGAGCTCACTTTTGCAGCCCAGGCTGGTCTCAAACTCGCACCCATCCTCCTGCCTCAGCCTCCCGAGTGCTGGGATTACAGGCATGAGCCACCATGCCCGGCTGTTTATTTATTTTTATGGCCAGCTCAGCCTGCCCTGAGGGCAGGGTTGGTGCAGCATGTGGTGCTGGGGATCGAACTGTGGTCCCTGCAGCCACCTGCAGGCGCCTTAGACCACTGAGCCATCCTGCTGGGCCTTCATTTGCTTTTTTTTTATTTTTTATTTTTTATTTTTTATTATTTTTTATTTTTGGTGGGACTGGGGTTCAAACTCACGACCTTGCACTTGCCAGGCAGGCACTTGTGCCACGGAGCTATCTCCCCAGCCCCCTCATTTGCTTTTATAGTTTCAGAAGAAGTGTTAGTGTTTTCCATTTTGGTGCTTGCTGTGATTGTTTTTGGATTTGTTACTATTAAGAAAAGTTACTTTGCCGGGCGTGGTGGCTCACGCCTGTAATCCCAGCACGTGGGAGGCTTGAGGCAGGAGGATCCGTGCGAGTTCGAGACCAGCCTGGGCTACAAAACTGAGCTCAAGGCCAGCCTGAACTGCATAGTGAAACCCTGTCTCAAAAAGGCAAAAAAAAAAAAA
>PVJA010054634.1:0-11496 GCA_004027025.1 Myocastor coypus
TTTCTTCCATAAGTGTATAGACTGTATAAATTGGTTTGTGAGGAGAATTTATTTTCCTTGTTTTCTCAAGCACTGGTCATAAAAGTTTCTATAAGGCTTAATTTAGGTTTAGTTTTTTATTGGTAAGGGATTTATATTTAAGTACAGTTTATTTCCTCGTATAGGGACAGTTTCAGTTCTGCTTTAAAATTTGTCAATGGCCGTACAAGGGAATGATGAATTTTCCTCAAAAGATAATAAGCCTATATCAGTTAGTGAAGGTTCATTTCTGCAAGTGTATAAATAGATGTAAATTCATATATTTTAACTGTGCATGTCCATTTCATGTTCTTTCATTTCTTCCTTGACTCTGCTAAAATGTGCTCTACTGCACAAATTATTTCATGTTTTCCTGGCTAAAATCAATATGATCAATATGTATTTGGAATATATTCATGGTTAAAATATACTCTCTTCCCCAAATTTTCTATGTCTCCCCGTAGTCTCTCTAAAATAGCACATAATCCCCCTTATGTACAACTACATATGCCAAGCAGGGGCTATTATAGTATGAAATATCAATTAAATCTTTTTGTGTTTTCATACCTATTCTATTGTTGACAAATGTTTATTCACAAGCCTTTTATTATTTTTATTTTTATTTTTGCCTTATTTTATTTTAATAGATTTTTTTTCATTTTTACTTTTGGTCTTAGATTTCAGTCCATGCTATGTAGTTTGCTGTGTACATAATGAGCATATTAAATATGTTTTTTATCTGTGCAGAACACTGCAACATACATGAGACTGATGACTTGCACTCTTTAATATGATGATAACACTAACTGGAACCCTGAAAAGAAGATGAGGTTAAAAGTCTTTGACTTTTAATTTCATCTCTAATCTTTCCTAACATTATAACCTTTTGAATAAGAACTGAAAATCTGTTTCCTAATCTCTAACTTTTCTACCTTAGAGGCAATTTTGTGGAATTAATAATATGTGAGTCACTTCAAGTTCAACAGATGAAAAGCCTCCTATAAATGCTAAGGATTGGTTTAATTACACCATAGGGGACATTTGAGTTTACATTGTAAAGCATACATATTTATAGCTCTTTTATTTTAATGCTGGTTATTTTAGCTGAAGAAGTTATTTTTATTGCTGAGGATGTCTGGCATTTTCATGTTAAAAATGTTTGAAGATAAAAAATAGTTTCCTATGGTTGTTAAACCCAAAGGTCAAACATGCTTCACATATGAAAAGAATGTATATACTATCAATCATTCATAATTATTCAACATATGTCATTAGTAGTGTGTGCTTTGAATGGAAGGAGTCATTTCTGTGAAGCATTTCACATTGGCCTACTGTTCTACAATACCCTGAGATTTCACTTTGTTTGGTCATCAAGAAGTGGTGTTAAGTAAGGGGTACTTTTTTCCTATTTTCTCCAACCTCTTGTATAGTTATTATGGAAAAGATGGTTACACCATTTTTATCATGTTATATATATCTAAAAAATACATCTATCATATGGAAGCTGATAAAATACTAGACATAAAATCAATTACAATTATATTCCTACAGCAGTTCAATCTATTCAGGCTATCAGAAAATAAATAGATCATTTAAATACAATAAGTTCTGTACCAGGGGTATACCTCAGTGGTAGCATGCCTGCCTGCCAAATGTGAGGTCCTAAGTTTGATTCCCAGTACCACAAAAAAGAGAACACCAAGTTCTGTCAGTGTGGCTCAAATATAATGCTATAAGGTCATATAGGAGACAGAAATGTATTCCTTTTTTGGCTATGAAAATTTCCAAGAAGCCATTATATTGGGTCTACAACTTGAAAGAGAAGTGCCATGATGTTAAAGAAAAAAAAGCATTATGTGGCAAAATAAAAATCAATCACTATGGCTGTTTTTAAACTTAGAAGTTCACCCAGTTAGTTGTATCTGCAGGATTTTATACTGATATATCTCTTGTTGCACACTTTTCCCTTTACACCTGAAGGGTGACTCTAGGTGCTGACACAAGTGTACAACAGAATAATAATCATGAATATTTATTTGCCCTATATGTTTTCCCTTCCCTCCTCCTACTCACCCACAAAAATTCTTAATGTTGGATGCTAAAATGCTATCTTCTTAATTCCAGCTTGCTAGATAATGTGTCCTCATAACCAAGTCCTGCCCAAATTAAGCCTGTGTAGGAGGAAAGTAACTGAGAAATACTTCTTCCTTCACTAAAAGAGATAGAGAAATATAAAAAACAAATAAAACCTGGTAGTGACTTGGCATGGGTTGTGCACAGCTATGACTTCAGTATTTCAAAATATCACTATGAATTAATAATATAGAAGAATAATTACTCCTCTGAGAATAGAAGAGATAAATCTTTTTTTAGACGAGATAAACCTTGAAAGAGTCTGTTTACTTAATGGCAAAGCTTTATATAAACCAATACTGGAAATCCTCATCTCTTAAATTTTGGTTAGATAAGTACATACCTGTTATCAGAAGTAGGTAAACACTAACAAAGAAACATGATAGCTCTACCTCTATGCCACTCTATAAAAACTTACTAGATTATTTTATAAGGTTAAGGACAAACGGTTTATTAAATTTTCAGAATAATACAACATCTAGAAATATTAACAAAAACTAAAATTTTAAAAGAACATTTTGCTGTTATGTAAGCTCACGATTCAAAGGATAACACAGTTATTATTTTTAGTGTATTTGATTGGTTGAGGCACTAATTATAGTACCAGGCAAGTTTCAATTGCCAAATATAACTCATAGTAGTTAAATGACATGGTGTATGAATCTACAGTTTATTGCAGGAAAGATACAACACAGTAGTAGCATTAAACTGGGTCACACAGCACACCTGAAAACTGACACATTGTATGGATCTAAAGAGACCAATCTCAAGTATTAATTCTCTTCCTTAGGTGAGTGCCACATCAATTACAGGTTTCTTCAAGAACCACTGAAGGATACATTGGTCATCTTGAAACCAGCATATCCCACAAGGGCCATCTCATGCTCTGCTGTTCACACAGGGAGTACACTTACTATGAAACCAACTCTAATGTCAGAGACCTATAGGGGTACCCTAGGGATTAATTCGAGAGGGGGTGTCTCCCCACAAACAAGTGTAACCCTTAATAATATGGAAATGCCAGAGATGGTCAAATACCTCAGCAGAGTAGAGTGCCTGAAGGCAGGCACAAGGACCTGGCCCAGCTTGCATTCCCCAAGCCTGCCAAGCTGCCCCTGTCCCCTGGGGCCTGCTAAAACATCAATTGAGACTGGATGTGGTGGTGCATACTTGAAATTCCAGTTCTTAGGAGGCTGCAAACACGTGAATCACTATGAGTCTGATCTACTAGGGAGAACCTGAACCCTCTGTAGACCCTTCCCTAAAATACAAATAAATAAATGAATAAATAGATAAATAAATAAATAAATAAGTAAGTAAGTAAAATGGAAATACCAATTGATTTCTCCATGGTACAAAATATTCTAAAATTCTAGCAAGACACATAGTTAGAAAGCATTTACTAATTAATGTATTTCATGTTTTAGCTATTAGTCAGTGTTGACCAGTTGCATTCCGTACTTCAGCAGAACAACTCAAACCAACTTGGGGCGTGCTCAAACTGACAGAGCACAAATAACATGAAAAATTGCATATCAATAAACTTAACCAAAACAAATGTTCCTGACACAGTATACAAATGTATAAATAGGTTTTCTTATCTTAAAATTTTTAAAAAATCAAGTAAACTATTTTGTCAGAGGGAAAAATTTCAAAATTAAAAGGTATACAAATGTGAAATACCACCAATTACTGCTTACGCTCAGTATATGGTTTCTCGTACATGTTGGCCTCATAACCACTTTAGAGTCATTAATATTATTGAAGACCTCAAAAGAACTATATTGTGCAATTTTGTCTTTGTAAAATTTAGCCTATTTTTATTCAATTTCTTCTTTGGACTATTTTTAAAAGAACTTTCACAAAAATAAAAATTGAGAAGAATGTCATTGCTTTAATCTGTAACTCTTTAAATATATGTCATAATCAAACTCAAGCAGAGTGCCATAATGTACATCTGAACTTTCATGATATGCTGCTTTGTAAAATACATAGACAAAATAGTGTTTCTAGTATTTGGAAGAGAAATTTTGTACACTGTTGCATTAAAATCCATTGTTACATATGACACTCAATGTATCATTTATAGAAATGTGATGTTGTATTAGTAATTGAGATTTTTGCTTGACTTGCATTTTAATGTCTAATATAAGTATTATTTTATTTAATACCACTCTTCTTACCAGAAAAGTCACATACTTATTGGAAAACTACAAATTTTATAAAAGCATTTACATGACTTGCAAAGTTGTATTTTTTGCAAGAAATTTCATATTTTTCATTGACAACACTGTCATGGTTACTCTTAAAATGCCAGCCTCACTTTGATCATTTTGAGACAGTGTTATCCAAGTATCCAAATACACAATATCTTCACTTTTATGCCAGTAATTCTTTGCCTAAAAATATTGTTCATAAATAAACAGAACAAGGCCTCAGTTCACAATTGCACCGTTTTTGTTTTAAATGAGCATTTCAGTTCAATACTCAACATAGTGATTTTTATGCCCTCATTTTAAGACTCAGTATCTTAAAAAACAAATGTAATGAAGATTTTTGAAAGTTCACATTTCTCCTACTTTTGTAGGCCAAATATTTTCAATGAAACCATTGAAATTTTGGTAAATAGTGTGGATTAACTTTAGTGTCACTGCTTGACTTGTACTCAGATGCCAATAATTTTACTGATGCTTTTGTAATGTCAGTGCTAATATGCATGCAGGAAAATAGCCAACTAAGTTATTCCTATGACTCTTTAACTTCACAGACCATGAGAGAGTCTCACTGATGCTTGGGAGCCTGTGTACTGTATTTTGAGGACCACAGGCCAAAAAGATAGATGCTGAAATACTGATTCTGAAAAATATACATTCATTTTCTGAGTTTACAATTCTCTACTTCTGACATAGGCAAATCTATCAGTCATTCAGATATTTCCACCCACAACTAATAGCTTTTACTCTAATGAAAGTAAGAAAAAAAAATATAGGAACAGCTCATATGAATAAACCATAAGAAAATATATTTTAATTATTAATTATGAACAACACCATTACCAGTTTTTTTTTTTTTTTTTTTTTGTCTTTTTGAGACAGGGTCTCGCTACGCAGTTCAGCCTGGCCTTGAGCTCACTCTTTTAGCCCAGGCCAGTCTCGAATTCACACTGATCCTCCTGCCTCAGCCTCCTGAGTTCTGAGATTACAGGCATGCACCACCACGCCCGGCTCATTACCACTGTCTTTACATGAATTCATAGCAGATAATAGTGCACTTTTAATATTGTGTCTCCTAGTGCTGTGTGTTAGCAATACATTGTTACATAACACGTTTCTATAAAAATATGTACAAACCTTCAAGGTGAAAATATCATGGAACTCAACCTTACTACTGTTGAGACATCAGGAACACTTTTGTTTGCTGGTAGCATTTTAAATATCAGAAATGTACCAAGTTGTCACCACACAGAAAATGTTACTCTTGAGGTCATTACATACTTATAAATGACACATCAGTCCTCAAGATTCTATTAGAGAAGCATCACAGTGTTCTCATTTTCAGGTTTTACTTTCTTTTTCTTTTACTTTTTAAATGTATTTGCTTTATTTTTCTTTTAATAACATATAATAATGTGACATTTTCAAAAACATTAATAGTGCATTCCTAATTATTGATACAAAGCATATTGCTGTCCTCATTGTAGTTGCAGATAGCGAAAGATGTAGACATGATAATTTTTCTAATCATTGTTGGTACAAAAATTTCTTCGCATTGAACTAAGAGAAAGTAGTTGTGTACATAGTCCAGTATTCCATAATGGCAATTGATTATTGGCAGAACTAGCAATGTCAGTAGCTGTTGATTTAAGCCTTTTACAGCTCAGCATACTAATCTAGCTTTACGTTTTATGCCTCGTGGTTAAAGTTTTCTGCTGGGTGGTTAAGGGCAAGTTAAAGCAAGACCTGTGTAACGAAACATGGAACTTTTCTATCTCCCAAGGTTTGTCAAATCCCCTGAGGATTTACCTTAAAACCGTGTGCAGTGCTTTATAGAACTGTTGTCAGTGTCAGCTGTCTGGATGAGTCACAGCCATTGTTTGACCAGTTTGCTCACTGTGAAAACATGAAAGAAAGTTTTCTCTCTAGGTGACTTTCCTTAGGCACACCATAGTTTGTCAGTCCCTTTATTCTGTTGGCCCATAATCTGCTTGAACAGAAAATTTGGGAAAACATTGAGTTATAGGATGTTACACCACACGTTTTCTTGTATCCTGAGTCCTCACTGACTTTCAAGGGCTAGAACCAAGTTATTGGCTATCCTTGTAGCCCTTCATTTTCTCTAATTTTTGGTATGTAAACACATTCTTAACCCTCTACAAGAGAAGCTTCAAGATACTATCACTCTATAATGTAGGTACCTGAAATTAACATCACTGTCTTTCTGAATATCAAACATCTTACACTTAACTTGAAATTGCTATTTTCCACCAATTATTGATACTCTAATAAATTCCTATACAATGCAGTGGAAGCTGTTACACATTCTTACATAGACATTTAACTTTCTACTCTTTTTTTTTTTTTTTTTTGTCTTTTTGAGACAGGGTTTTGCTATGCAGTTGAGGCTGGCCTTGAGCTCACTTTTGTAGCCCAGGCTGGTCTCGAACTCGCACAAATCCTCCTGCCTCAGCCTCCCGAGTGCTGGGATTACATGCGTGAGCCACCATGCCTGGCTTACACAGACATTTAGAAATCTAAGTATATATAAAATTGTAGCTGGTCAATCCTACAGCATTTTCCTAGTCTCATACTCTAATTTAATACCCCTTTTTGTTTTCTTGTAAACAAACAATTTACTTGAGAGAGAGTGTAACAGTAACTGAAATTACACTAGAAATAGCACAAATCTAAAACACAAGAATGACAGATATTCCAAGCAAAATTTTAGTGTTACCCATTGCTATCTTTAGTTTGAAAAATATTTTGGTGGTTCTTAGGACCATTATCTAATTCCTCCAACGTGTATAAATGCATGGTTTGGCTCTTGCCATGTTTCCTATATTTTCTGTTTGCAGTCACTTCATTGTTTAATGCTTAAGTGCTTAGTTTCCATTCAGCTGTGTTATGCCTTTCCATTTTTGTTTTTACTTTTGATTTCTTACACTAGAGAGACTATACAATATTTACACATGTAGGTCTGGATTATTTCACTTGTGAGTATATGTTCAAGATACATCCTCTTACATATGAAGTCTTCTAGTTTATCATTAATTATACCTGAGTAATATTCCATTGTATAAAAATACCACATCTTTTCAACTACTCTTCAGATGATGAGCATTTTGTTTGTTTCTAAGATTTGACTATCACAAATTGTGCTACTATGAACATAGGTGCACAAACATTAGTATGATATGTTTTTTTCAGTTCTTCTGGGAAAATTCCCAGTAGGGGAATAGTTGGATTGAAAGGAATTTCCAGTTCTGGTTTTTTTAAGGAGTCTCCACACACTTTCCATAATGGTTACACCTGTCTGCATTTCCACCAGCAGTGGAGAAGTGTTCGTTTTTCCCCACAGCCTCTCCAGCATTTGTTGTTGGTTGATTTCTTTATGATAACCATTCTTTTTGGGGTGAGATGGTGTCTAAGTGATATTTTAATTTGCCTTTCACAAATGGCTAGCAATGTGGACCACTTCTTCATGTGTTTATAGGCTTGTTGAATATCTTTCTTTGAGAAGTGTGTGTTCAACTCAGATGCCCATTTCTTGATTTGCTCTTTGAATTTTGCGACCCTAATGGTTTTTTTTTTTGTTGTTGTTGTTCTTTATAAATTCGAGATAGAAGACCTTTTTCTGAATAGTTATTACTTAAATTATTTTCAAAATTATTGGGTTATCTTTTCACTGTTAGTAATTTCTTTGGATGTGAAAAAAACTTCTCAGCTAGAGAAAGACCAAGCTGTTGATTTTTTAAAAGATAAATGTACATTTTGATTTTTGTCCATTAACTCTTTGCCTAACCTGATGTCTTCAAGATTTCCTCTGTTTCTCTTCTAGTAGATTAAGTATTTCTCTTTTAATATTAAGATGTTTAATCTATTTTGGCTTCAGTTTAGTGCATTGTGATAGACGTGGATCAGGTTCATTTTCAGCATGTGGAGACCAGTTTTTCCAGCAGCATTTGTTAAAGAAGCTATCTTTCTTCTAGTAAACATGTTTGACCCCTTTATCAACAATAAGGGGGCTGAGTGTGTCTGCATTTCCTTCTGCATCATATAATCTATTCCATTGATCCTCAGGTCTATTCTTTTGCCAACACTATGCTGATTTTGCATGATAGCTCTGTAATATAACTTTAGGTTAGGAATTCTGATGCCTCCTGCCTTACCTCTGTTGCCTAGGATTATCTTTGCAATTCTAGATCCTTTCTGGTTCCAAATAAATTTTAGGAATGAGTTCTCCAGATCTGTGAGGTATGTTGTTGGTATGTTGATAGGGATTGCATTAAATCTGTGTAACAATTTGGGAAGTATGGCTATCTACACAAAGTTGGTGCTTCCTGTCCAGGAGCATGGAATATCTTTCCCTTTTCTGAATTCTAGGATGTCTTTTTTCAGAGTACTGTAGTTTTCATTGAAAAGATCTTTAGTTAGGTTAATTCTAAAGTATTTTTTTTCAATGCTATTATATAAGCTATTGTTTCTCTAATTTCTCTCTAAGTGTGTTTTTTATCTGTATAGAGGAATGTTACTCACTTTTTTTGTGTTGATTTTGTATCCTGAAATGCTACTAACTTTTTGTATTAATTCTCATAGCTTCTTGGTGGAGGCTTTTGGGTCCTTCCAAGTAGATTATCATGTCATCTACAAATAATGATAGTTTAACTTCTTCTTTACCTATTCTTATTGCTTGTATTTCTCTCTCTTGTGCAATGGCTGTAGCTAATGATTCCAGAACTATAGTGAATAACAGTGGAGATAGACACATTCTTGTCATGCACCACATTGGAGAGTAAAAGGCTTGAGCTTTTACCCATTTGAATGATGTTAGCACTTGTTATTGTCATTAGATGGCTTTTATTAGACTGAAATAGAGGACCTCTCTTCCAATTTTCTGTAGGACTTTGAACATGAATGATTGTTGGACTTTTCAAAAGACTTTCCTCCATCAATTGAGAGGATCATATGGTTTTTTTGTGTTTGACTCTATTGACATAGTGTATTACATTTATATGTTTGTGTATATTAAATCACCCTTGCCTCCCTTGATTGAATCATAGTGTGTAATCTTCTTGACGATTTGCTGTATTCTATAGGTGAGGATTTTATTGAGGATTTTTGCATCTATGTTCATGAGAGAAATTAGCCTATAGTTCTCTTTCTTAGTTGCATCACTCTCTGGTTTTGGTATCAGTGTAATACTTGTCTTTAGGAGTGATTTTTGGAGGATTGTTTCCTTTCAATTTCATTGAAGTTTGAGGAGTATTGGGGTTATGTCTTCATAAACTTCTTGTAGAATTCAATGGTGAATCTATCAGGATCTGGACTTCTCTTTGTTGGTAGAATTTTATTACATTTTGTATTTCATTGGCTGTTACTGGGTTTTTGAGAGTTCTTTTACCTTCTTGATTCAGTTTTGATAGTTTGTACCTTTCTATGAATATTTCCACTTCATCTGTGTCTTCAGTTCTGTGAGAGTAAAGATTATCAAAGTAACTATTAATGATCCTGTAAATCTCTGCTGGGTTGTAGTATCTTCACACTTTTCAATTCCTTACTACTTGAATTTGAGTCCATTTATTCCTCTTTTTGGTGAGATGAGCTAGGGGCTTATCCGTTTTATTTAATCTTTCAGAGAACCAGCTTTTCAATTCTTTAACTCTACATTGTCTGCTTTGTCTCCACTGAATTAATTTCTGCTCTAATCTTTATAATTTTTCACGTCTTTGGGCTTTGGTTTTCATTTGCTTTTCCTTTTCTAGTCGGTTAGGTGCTGCCTAAGAGTGTTTATGTTTTTCCCGTTCTGTTTTTTTTTATGTGTGACTTCAGAGCTATAAATTTCCCTCGAAGAACTGCTTTCATTGCATCCCATAAATTCTGATAGTTTGTGTTTGAATTTTCATTAAATTGTAAATGTTGTTTAATGTCTTTTTTAATTTCATCTGTAACCTACTGGTTGTTGAGAAGGCTATTGTTTAATTTCCATGTATTTCTAGGTTTCTTGTGCTTTCTTTTGTCATTTATTTCAACTTTCATTGCACTGTGGTCAGATAATATGCAAGGAATAATTTCTGTTTTCTTGTATATACTTAAGCATGACCTATGGACTAATAAGTAGTCTGTTTTGGAAAATGTTCCATGTGCAGCTGGAAAAAAATGTGTATTCAGAAGTGGCTAGGTGGAACAGCTAACCATTCTCAGGCCCCTTTTCAGAATACTTTCGTGATGCAATGTCATCAAATGACAATCTAACTATGGAACGGCTCCAGGCTGGTTATCTTAAGGTTTCTATGGAAAAAAAAAATGTGAGCTGGTCCAAAACTAAAAACAATCTCAACTCTTCAGAATTAGATATGCTAAGCATAGAGCAAAAAAATTCAAAAGGATTTTCCACACCCTTTGGGGATCTCAACTCCTTCCATTATAGAAAAAACATTCCCTTTCTAATGCTTTCAATATGGTGGGCTACTGTCACTATCACATCTACCTCACCTCCCACTGTCATTGGACTATTTGGACGAGGGCAGGACAGAATGCAGAAAGCAAAACAGTGGGAAATTTCACAATTGTAAGTGTCAGAGGACTCCTTGTCTGCTTCTGGAGTCAGAAGTAAAAACTTCTGAAGCTTTCTTTTGCCCAAAGCCTGTGTGCGTATTTCAGGCTGCACTGTCTTCCTGTTGAGGGATAAGAGAAAAAGTTGATAAGCCCAGTGCCCATTCAGTATCACTTTCTGTTTTTTATTATATTGGTACATGTCTGAAGTACATAAGGAATGCATTCCTCATGGAGAATTGGTACATAGATATAACACATTTTAACTGTGTTTATACCCTTCTCCTCACCCTTTCCACATTCCCCCATCTCTTGGTCCCCTTCCCTCATGGAAAAGGTCTGTGACCCTGTTTACTTTCATTCCTCTTTTATTTTGGTCTTTGTTTATGTTTTGGGTTCACATATAAGGGAAAATGTGATATTTAAGCTCATGTGTCAGTTTTAATCCTGATCTTCTGTCTCTTTTGCCCACTATTGTTTTCTGACAGTGCTGCTGAGTGACGGCTCCATACATTCCTTTAAATTTTACCACAATATTCTACAAAAGACACAGAGTTGAGTTGCTTACTGGATCTCA
>PVJA010054635.1:0-11455 GCA_004027025.1 Myocastor coypus
TAAAGGTGTATTAAGTCCATGTCTTTCTTTAAGTTATGTATGTATGTATGTATGTATGCATGTATGTATTTATGCATGTAATGGCAAGCTCAGCCTTCCCTGGGGGTGGGGCTAATGCAGCATGTGGTGCCAGGGACTGAACCATAGTCCCTGTGGTTGCCTAAGCTTGCCTAGGCAGGTGCTTTAGACCACTGAGCTATCTCACCACCCCCTATTAAGTCCATTTTTTCACATTTGTTTCAATCATATTATTTCTTTGTTTATTTTATTTATTTATTTTTTTGTCTAGTTGATCTATTTCTTCGACAAGGGGATGTTAATGTTTCCCATTACAATTTCGTTATTGCTTAGCTGATGGTTCATGTTTATTAATATGTGTCTTACATAATTGGATGCTCCTGTAGTTTTCCTCTTGTAGTTTTCCCTGACTAGTATGTAGTGATTTTCTTTATCTCTTTGGATCATTGTTGGTTTAAGGTTCACATTGTCTGCAATACAATAACTACCCCTGCTTTTTCTAACTTCTTGTCACATGGAGTATTGTTTTCTGTTCTTTGACTTTCAGTCTATGAAAAGTAGACTTCAGCCTTTGTAAGTTAAATGTGTTTCTTGTATACATCGTGTTGTTGGATTTTGTTTCTTGGTCCACTCTGCCAGTCTGTTTGTTTTCATTGGTGAACTGAGGCCATTTACATTAATGGTTATAACTGACACGTATTAGTTTACCTTGCCATGTTATTTTCCTAATATTGGTTCTATACTTTCCCCTCTTGCTTGCCTTGCTAGGTGGTTCCTTTGTACTGTTCTTGATATTGTGGTCATTTTTATCTCTTTCAAGAATATCTTTCAGTATTTTTTGTAAAGTTGCTTTGGTGGTGATCAATTTCTTCAGTTGCTCTTTGTGTGGAAGTTTCTTTCTTGCTTTCTTGCTTTCTTTCTTTTAAAATTTGGAGCATTTTATTAGCTGAGCTCAGTGGCAACACTCTCCCAGAAAAATTAAAGAGAATGTTCTTTCTTTCTTTCTTTCTTTCTTTCTTTCTTTCTTTCTTTCTTTCTTTCTTTCTCTCTCTCTCTCTCTCTCTCTCTCTCTCTCTCTCTCTCTCTCTCTTTCTTTCTTTCTTTTTCTTTCCCTTAGGCTACACCAAGCTGGGTTGGAAGTTGTTTTCTTTCAGAACTTAAAATACATCACTCCAAGCTTTTGTCTTGGTGGTTTATGTTGAGAAATCTGCTCAGTGTCAGATTGTTTTTCCATATCTGAGAAGTTTTCTGCTATTACTTTTGTAATACTTTTTTATATCATTTTTATTGATTCTTTCTTTCTCATTGATGCCTATTAATCTCACATTGTTCATCTTTGCCTCATCTTTCAGATGTTGAATTATGTTTTCCTGCATCCTATTTGTTTTTAAGAGATCTTTTCTTACCTTTTCATTAGCTGCAATTGTGTCTTCAAAGCCTGAAAGTCTGTTTTCACTTTTATTCAAATGGTTTTGCTAGCTTGTGATTGAAGTTTTAATTTCCTGTACAGCACTTTGAATCTGCTTCATGCATTCTATTTCTTTCCTATATTGTTCATTCACAGATCCCATCCTTTTTCTATTCTCCTTTATTTTTTTTATCAGTGTCTTCTTTAGGACAACTTACTACTTTTTTCATTATAGTTATCATTGCCTTTTTCATTTCAGGAATTATTTCTGATCTTATTTTCTCTATACCTTTCTGCAGTTGTTTCTTTACTTCAGATGCTATTATTTTAGAGATTTCAGGTGTGTAATTTCCAATTTCTTCTATGCTATTGTCTCCTGCATTTGTTCTGGATGGAGTTGGGGCCTGAGAATGCATTTTGCTGTTTCTCTTTGTCATTTTGTGTAGCACTATCTTCTGACCTTTCATGTACAGCTTTTGTGTAGTTATTACCTTAGCACCATGTCTGGATAGTTCAAACTTAGCCAGGTTGGTGTAGCTTGGGTCTGGCTGCTGTGCTCCACTTCTTCCTGCTGTGCCCTTGCAGTTGAAGCTGCTATGCTACTCTGGCAAGGTGTTTTTCATCTGGATCAGCTGGATAGGTGTTGCCTCTAGCCTTTCTACAGGGAGTTCTGTCTCAGGGTTCCACACTGGACAAGCTGGGCCTGGGCTCTGGTCAAATGAGGATCCAGCAGGCCTGGGCCATTTCACTCACATACCCTGGTCATCCAATTCCTGTATTGGGCCTGGGCTCTGGGTCCAATGAGGATATGACTTCTTTAGGTTGATAGAATTGTTTCTTCAATTCAGTTGCTATCACTTCAAAAATTTTAGGTGCTTGACTTCCAAGTTCTTCTGTGTCCTTGTCTCTTGGACTTGTTCTGAGCGGATTGACAGTCTCAGATTGCATTTTGCTCCTTTGTTTTGACAATTCTATTTAAAAAAAATTTTTTTTTGATACAGGGTCTCGCTATGCAGCTCAGATTAGTAATGATCCTCCTGTCTCATCCTCCACAGAGCTGGGATTACATGCATGCATCACCATGACTGGTTTCAGGGCAGCATAACATGCCTAGAGTTCCAGGACTGGCATGGCATACAGTACCAGGGATTGAGCCCAGATCATTGTGCTTGTCAGGCAGATGCTTAGACTGCTGAGCTATCTCCCTAGACACGATGTGTGTATTTAAACCATCATTTCATTCCAAAAATAAATTCCACTGGATCATAGTACACAATTTTTTGGATATGCTATTAGATTTGGTCCACTAGTATTTCGTTGAAAATATTTGTGTCTGTGTTTATCAGAGATATTGGTCTGTAACTTTCTTTCTTTCTTTCTTTCTTTCTTATTTTGTTGTGACTTTGGTTTTAAAATCAGTGCATTGCTAACCTTCTTGAATCAGTTTGGCAAAGTTCCCTTCTTTTAATATTTTGGAACAGTTTGAAATGAATTAATACTTTTTTAGTTGTTTGATAAAATTCAAGAGTAAGGACATTTGGTTCTGGGCTTTTTTTTCTTGGGAGACATTTTTTTACCAACTCAATAATTTATAGTTTATTGACATAATCAAGTGTTTTATATCTTTATGGTTTGACTTTATTAGGTTTTATGTGTCAAGGAGTTCGCTCATGGATTCTAAGCTTTCCAATTAGCACATTTGATCTAATGATCCATTATACTTCTGTGGTATCAGTTGGAATGTCACATTTTCATGTTTGGTTTTATTTATTTAGGTCTTTTCTACTTTATCCTTGTTTAGTCTGTGTAAGATTTTCTTGATTTTGTCCTTGTTTTAAAAAATTAATCATATTATTGCTCTTTTATGCTGTAATTTTTTGACACAATCTCATTTACTTTTGTTCATATTTTTATTATGATTGTCTTCTATGAACTGCTGGTTTGACTGGTTATTATTTTTCTAGCTCCTAGAGTTGTAGTATATGCTGTTTATTTGAAATCTTTCTTTTTGATGTAGGCACTGACTTAATAAACTTAGTTCTTATACTGGTTTTACTATATTTCACCAATTTTAGTACATTTTATTCCCGTTTTCATTTTTTTCTAGAACATTTTAAATTATTTTGGGTTTTATTTATGAACCCAAAGGTAATTCTGAAAGGGAAAAACTGTACAGGAGAAAGTGTTTTTTTAAAAAACTTTCTTCTTTTGAAACTGCCTAGCTCCTTAACTACTTCATGGGTTGGTAATGACTTTCTTGACCCTGTAACCATGGTAGTGTAACTGAACAAACAGGATGCTTGGTTGTACCACTATACCAAGCTTCATAAATTGTTATCACTGATTCACCCTTGTAGCTAATGATCTCCCTTATCAGAAGAACTTCTAGGAGCTGGCCAGATAGCTTAGTGGATTAAGGCGCCTGCTTAGGCACATGCAGGGACTGGAGTTCGATCCCTGGCATGCTGTGCCAGCCCCAACCCTGGAATGTGATGAGACAACAGTTGAGACTGGGTGTGGTAGCACATGCCTGTAATCCCAGCACTTGGGAGGCTGAAGACAGGAGGATCCTTATGAGTCTGATCTGCGCAGTGAGACCCTGGAGATGCTGTAGACCCTGTACTGAATACATAAAAAAATAAAGGAACCACCAGGCTGTTCTTTCTTAACTTGGTACCTCCTGCTTGAGCAGCACATAGAAGCCCTGGCCTCTGGAGATTGGGGCCTGATATTTTGGAAATGACCCCAACTAGTACCTGTTGGCATAAATAAATCTGCTTCCAAATTCTGGGTGTCATTTTAGTGTTTTTGCCTCCCATTGTCATCCAATAGTATGTTGTTTATTTATGTAATTATCCATATATTTGCATAATTTCCAAATTTCCTTTTAAAGGTAGGATTTAGTTCTTTGGTGGAATACTTGCCCAGCTTTCATGAGACCCTGAATTCTGTGCACGACACAGGAAAAAAAAAAAAAAAGTAGGCAAAACATTTCAATAGTACAACTCCAAAGAAAACCCCACAAACCCTAAAAAATAAAAATAATAAAGTTACTCTTGTTGCTGATTTATAATTTTAGCCCATGTGGTCAAAGAAGATAGTAATTGACTTTTTAAAATTTTGAGGCTTGCCGGGCGTGGTGGCGCACGCCTGTAATCCCAGCACTTGGGAGGCTGAGGCAGGAGGATCGGTGTGAGTTCGAGACCAGCCTGGGCTACAAAAGTGAGCTCAAGGCCAGCCTGAACTGCATAGTGAGACCCTGTCTCAAAAAAATAAAATAAAATAAAATAAATAAATAAATAAATAAATAAAATTTTGAGGCTTATTTTTGGTCCAACACATGGTCTGTTCTGAAGAAGGCTGCATATAAATCCCACTGTTGGGGGGAACTGCCGTGTGTCTGTAAAGCCCATTTGGTCTGTGATGATTAGCTGTGATGTTGCTTTGTGAATTTTTAAAGGGATGGGATTCTGAATGATCCATCTATCAATGAAACCAGGGTGCTGAAATCCCCAAAGAAAATTTCATTTCACAAATTATAGCTGTAAAAGGATGCAGAAAACCATTAGTGATTGTTTCAAATTGAATGTTAGCCACGGAGATAGCTCAGTAGAACAAGTGCTTGTCTGGCAAGTGGAAGGTTCTGAGTTTAATCCCTGGTACTGGAAAAAATATACTGTCAAATTGAATGTTGTTTGTAACAAGCAAGTGCTCAACTCCATGTTTCAATTAAACATGTGGCCAGGTGGCCTTGGCTGAAAATGAAAAGCATTTGGGAGGCAAATTCTAAAATAATGTAGATTTCATTTTTTCACAGGTAGACATTGCTTTGTTATTTTGCACTCTCTGGGTGCCACTGAAATGTCCCACAGATTTGTCTATATAGGCGAACAAGAGTCCAGAGAAAGTTTGCAGTTGATTCACAGGACCCAAAACAGCTAGTTATAAAAATGTCCTTTGAAGATCATAGGGTCCCTCTACTGGTCACTCATACAATTACATTTAAACAAAATGGTGTGCCCTGTATGTATGTCTTGTAGGAAACTCACCAAGACCAAAGCAAACCAACCAGACCACCACTCAAGGTCCAGGAACGCAGGAATCTGTGGCCCCACACTTGACCCTTGTCTGCTGTGGCACCCCACACCCCACAATAGAGACCCCACCACAGGAAACACTGCACTGGACCAAGACCAGTCTGCCCCTTGGGAATCTAGATTGCCCATCCCCCACTGAAATACCCGAGGTTCCCACAGAAACTCTTGCCACAGGGGACCTCTCTTTCTACTGTACTCTACAGTGAGGGCGTGCTTATAAAATTCTGCCTTATGACCTCTTAATGCCTCCCATGGATATATATATATATATATATATATATATATATATATATATATTTTTTTTTTTTTTTTTTTTTTTTTTTTTTTTTGTATTTGGTACATGGTTTACAGGGTGTTCGGGGTCTCACTGTGTAGATCGTGCTCATAATAATCCACCTGTTTTCAGCCTCCCAAGTGCTAGAATTACAGGCACACACTTTGCCACACCCAGTCTCAATCATCCTCTCAGTGTGCCCCAAGGGGGCGGGCAGCACAACACACTGGGGATTGAACCCTGGCTGCTGCCTTCTGCCTAGCATGTGTTTTAGTCTACTGAGATATCTGGAAGGCCCCCCTGTTAAAAAAATTTTTTTTGTTTAAAAAGAGTGTCAATTAGAATTAAAACAGAAAAATTACCAGTGATTGAGAATTTCACTTAACAAAGTAATATGAATTTCACAATATTTGTTGCAAGGCATAGTGTTATCTTCCAACCAGTTATTCATGTTACCAGATATATGCATGCAAAATTGGAAGGAGAAAGAAAAAAAGAGAAACATATAAGAAATTAAGAGAAAAAGGAGAAACATATAAGAAATTAAGAGAAAAAGGAGAAACAATTGAGAAAAGGAGATAACACAAAATAAGCATTATCTGCTCCTTTCAATGGACTGATAGAAATGCACAATACAGTGGTGCAAGCCATCCTGCTTACAGACAAAGATAGAGCTCTTTTCCCCACTCCCTTTCCAGTCCTCCTCAACTCAGTAACTCTTTCCTCTTGAATCAGTTTATTCCCTTTTCCCCATATCTTTTGTACCCTTCAGATTCCATGTTCTCTTTCAAGTTCTTGCACTAAGGAGACAATACACATGTGGTATTGCACATGTGGTCTGATTTATTTCACTTAAGAGTATGGCCTCTAATTGCATTCATTTACTGACAAAAGCCTCAAATTTATCCTGTTTTATAGCTGAATAATACTCCATTGTGTAACAATACATCTTTTTTATCCATTCCTTATTTGATGGGCATCCAGGTTGTTTCCAGGATTTAGCTATGACGAATGGTGCAGTTATAAACATGAGTCCACATGTATCGCTGTGGTATGAGGGTCTCAGTTCTTCTGGAAAAATACCCAGAAGGGCTTGAATGGGACTTTTAGTCGAAGCTTTTCAAGAAATCTCTCTACTGATTTCCATAGTGGTTGTACCAGTCTACAGCCCCACCAACAGTGGAGAGGGGTTCCTTTTTTCCCACATCCCCTCCAGCATTTGTTATTGGCTGACTTGTTGATGTTAGCCATTCTATCTGGAGTGAATTGGAATCTCAGTGTTGTTTTAATTTGCATTTCTTGAATAATCAATGATGTTGAACACTTTCATATGTTTATTTGCTATTTGTACTTCTTCATCTGCAAATTATATATCCATCTCAGATGCCCATTTCTGGATTGGGTCTTTGAATTTTGGAGGCCTGATTTTTTGAAATTCTTGGTTTATTTATTTATTTTGTATTTTAGGGAATGTTCTATGAAGTATTCAGGTTCTCACTGCTAGATCCGACTCATAGTGATCCCTTTGTTTATAGCCTCCCAAGAGCTGGGATTACAGGTGAGCACTATCATGTCCAGTCTCAATTGCCATCTCAGCATGCCCCAGGGGCAGGGCCAGTGTGGCTGGCCCGGGGATTGGGGATTTAAACACTCAGCCCCTGTGTCTGCTTCTAGGCACTTTAATCAGCTGAGCTATTTGGTGGGCCCTAAAATTCTTTAGATATTCTAAATAGAAGGCCTTTGTCAGAGGGACAGGAGGCTGTAATTTTTTCTGAGTTTGTGGGTTTTCTTCTTTCTCTGTTGGAGATTCATGGACATATCTTGAAATTATCTTCCTGTGACAAAAATCAGAAAACCTACATCTTACCCAGTTGGTAGGGTGATTTCAGGCTATCTCTCCTGTTGAAGGTTCCCTCAAGTCCTACTAGCTGGTGAAGCTGCTCTTTGTCATCCCTAGGAGAAGCCAGACCTCTGTGCCCTCTCCAGACCTCTGGAGAGGCCTGCTTCCCAAAGCTCACCGTTGTGGCCTCTGCACTGTTGTTGCACCAGCCTGAGTACAGCTAACCCTGTGTGAGGCCAGTCACCCTGCGCTGAAACCTGGGTCCCTGCCTTATTTCTGTGGTTCTTACATCTCAGACTCTGCCCAGCACTGGCCAGGATATGCAGGATATTCAGAGGGGAACTAGGATTTCTGGCAGTATCACCCTGGAGTCAGATTGCATTTGAGCATTAGAAGTTAGAAACTCTAGATTTGGGCATCTAGGTTAGATAAAACATTCTAGCCAGTCAGACAGAGCTGGGCCCTTCAAGGAGCCAGTGTACAGTTCAAGATACCTTACAGTTGTGAGGGAGACAGACAGGCACTTCTACTGTGGGCCAGATCACAAGACAAGACATAAATGTAGCCACCTGCCTCCCTAATGATACATGTCAGGGGTTGACATTCTAAGTAGGTATGGATCACCGTGAGGAAGCTAGTCAGAGCCACTAACCCAGCCTTCCTATAGGAAGCCCCAGTCTGTATTCATGCGTGCTTGCTACAGGACTCCCTTCCCATTTGATTCTGGATGAATCCACTTTACCTCAGCAGTTATGCTTGTAATCTTATTGGCTGACCATAGTTTTGTCCCGCCTCATGCCCACCTATTGAGAGCCCATGTTTCTCACCTTGGACCTGCTTCACATCATGGATTTGTTCTGTAAAAATCTCTAGAAAAAGCAGTGTCCTTGGCAACCCACTGAGACCTCTTTTACCTGTCTTGGACAAGGTCATTCTTTCCCCCAGTAAATGTATTCTGCTCTTAACTTCCGTTGCTCCTAAAATTCCATTCTTTGATTTTAGAGAACATGAACTTGTACTGGACATTTAATATGTTGGGAATTTCTTTCCCCTACATCAGTATAAATGGACTTTGCAAAAAAGAATATAATATGTAATATATAATATATATTCAATATATGATATATGATATGTAATATATCATATATATAGCATAGTAATTAACATTGCTATAACATAGTAATTACTATTACTATTGTTATTATTATAACAATGAACATATAATAAATTGGAATGATTTTCTTTGAAAATGGAAGCAATATTCTTAAATAAAACCAAAAAAATGAATGTTTAGGTTGAAGTGAAACAGTATGAGAAAATGAATTGTACAATTTATGTATTTATTACTTTTAATAAGAAATAACCATATGATGACACACAATACTTCATTTATCCCTTTCCTCTGAGGTCCCATAGTTTCCTTGACCAGAAACTTTTGGTACACCACTGAGTTATAGGATGTTACAGCACAGGTTCTCTTATGTCCTGAGTCCTCACTGACCTTGAAGGGCTAGGGCGCCAAAATATTGACTATCCTCATAGCCCTTCTTTTTCTCTAATTTTTGCTCTGCAGACTTAAGAAACATTCTTTCAGGCTTTCACAGAGAGCAAATTGATCAAGCAATAGCTGTGATTCATCCAGATGGCTGACACTGACAAAATATCTACAAGGTGCTATACATGATTCTAGATAAATCCTGAGGAGATTTGACTGACCTTGTCAGATACAAAAGTTATATTTGTTTGTTATGTAGGTCTTGCTTTAGCTTGGTCTTAACCATCCAGCAGAAAAGTTTATCCATGAGGTATGAAAAATAGAGTGATATTAATATGCTGAACTATAAAAGGCTCAAGTCAACAGATTCCAACATTGCCAGTTGCACTGATAACCCACAACTATTATGGACTATTGGTCTGTTAACTTACATTCTTAACCTTCCAGCAGAGAAGCTTCATGATACTATTACTCTATAACATAGGTAATTGATCTTAACATCACTGTCTTTCTGAATATCAAACATCTTAGACTTAGCTTGAATTGGTATTATCCATGAATCATTGATATTATAACAAATCTCTATAGAATGTGATAAAAGAAGTTACACATTTTTATGCAGGCATTTTTAAAATCTTACTAATTTTATTTTTTTAATTAATTTTAATGAAAAAGAAATAGCCATGTGACAGTTTCAGAACAGGTTGGTAGGACAGTTCCAGTAATTAATACAATGCATATTGTCGTCTTCGTACTAATTGTTCACAGTACGTGATCTCTTTTCTAAGCACTATTAGTACAAATATTTCTTCTCCTTGAGCTAAGAGAATGTAGTTGTATGCATAGTCCAATAGTCCATAATTGTAGCGGGTTATCAGCAGAACCGACAGGGTCGGAAGCTGCTGACTGGAACCTTTTGCATCTCAGCATGGTTTTTTTTTTTTTTTTTTTTTTCTTTTTTTACTTATTTTATTTTTTATTACTTTTAAATAAGAGATAACAATATGAGAGTTTCAAAACATGTTAATAGCACACTGGCAATAACTGACACACTGCATATCGTCCTCACAAAAGTTATACAGAGCACAGCATACAGATGTGACAAATTTTCTAATTGATATTGGTTCAGAAGAAAAAGAAAAAAAGAAGAAAAAGTTTTCTTCTCTTTGAACTAGGAGGAAGTAGTCGTATACATAGTCCAGTGTTTCATAATTGCAGTGTGTTACCGATGAAACTGGCAATGTTGAGGGCTGTTGATTTAAGCCTCTGACAGCTCACCATACTAATCTAGCTCTGCATTTTATGCTTCGTAATTAAGCTTTTCTGCTGCGTGATGAAGGGCATGTTAAAGCAAGACCTGTGTAATAAAACTTTCATCATTTATTTTCCAAGGTCAAATCTTCTCAGGATTAACTTTGGTACCATATATTGCTTGACCAGTTTGCTCTCTGTGAAAGTCTGAGAGAATGTTTTCTCCCCAAGTGACTCTCCCTAGGCACACTATACTTTATTTATCCCATTCCGCTGGGTCCCACAATCTCTTTTACTAGAAAATTTGGGAAACCAATGAGTTATAGGATGTTACAGCACAGGTTCTCTTAGGTACTGAGTCCTCACTGACCTTGAAGGGGCAGATCCAAAATGATGGCTACCCTTGTAGCCCTTCCTTTTCTCCAATTCTTGGTCTGTTAACCTACACTCTCAGTCCTCCAGCAGAGAAGCTTCATGATACAATTACTCTATAACATAGGTAATTGAGCTCAACATCACTGCCTTTCTAAATATCATACATCTTAGACTTAGCTTGACATTGGTATTTTCCTTCAATCATTGATATTCTTTATTAGAATGTGATAAAAGCAGTTAATGCATTTTTATACAGACATTTAGAAATCTAAGGATGTACAAAATTGTAGCCTGTCAAGTCTATGGTATTTTGCCTACTCTCTTATTTTCAATTAATACCCTTTTTAATCTTTTTTGCTAACCAACCATTTACTTGACAGAGAATATAGCAGTAATTGAGTTTATTTTAGAAGGAGCACACATCTAAAAGTCCTGAATGACATACATTCCAAGTGTCGTTTTAGTGTTGCATCAAAAATCTTTGATTTTTATTCAGCTGTGTTATGCCTCTCCATTTTACAGGAGTTTTTATTATTTTTTTGGTGCCGAGAACCGAACCCAGGGCTTCCAGCTCGCTAGGCAAGCATTCTACCGCTGAGCCAAATCCCCAGCCCCTGCCTCTCCATTTTTATTTCTTCTTTAGATTTCTTTTTTTCTTTCTTTCTTTTTTTTTTTTTTTTTTTTTTTTTTTTTTTTT
>PVJA010054636.1:0-11495 GCA_004027025.1 Myocastor coypus
TGCTTCGACTTGCCCTTGACCACCCAGTAAGAAAAAAAAATCCTTAATTACAATGCATGAAACGCAGATCTAGATTGGTGAGATGAGATTTAGGAGGCTTAGATTCAGTAGCCTCCAACATCACAAGCTTCACTGGTGACCCACTGTAATTGCAAAACCTTTGATTGTGTATGTATCTGCTTCCTCTTAGTCCAAAGAGAAGTATATGCTTTCCTTTTTTTTTCTTTCTTTCTTTTTTGTATGCAACATCAATAGGGAGGTGGGTCATGCCCACACACTGTACTCTATAGAACGACTGTGAGGACAATATGCAATATGTCAACTTTCAAAGAAAAGAAAGGGGAAAAGAAAAAAAAATGTAATGTGGATTTAGAAAGGTTAATGTTTAATTGTTTGATCAATCTTATATACCTATATGTATTAATGTAAACTGATCTGATGATGAAAATGTGTAATATAATGTAATATAACCATTGTTAAATTTAAACAATAAAAATTGAAACAAAAAAATAAAATAAAGGTGAAGCTTGTGCAGATAAAATTGTCTGAAAGCACAAAAAATGAGTGATTTATTTCCACAATTTTCTGAAAAAAAATGAAACAACATTCTAGTTTCACAGAATAAGGACCAACCAACAAGTCATAAGTTAGTTAAGGATGGTGATCTCGCACAAGCTAATTCAAAACAGAAGTTACACAAATCTATAAAGGCATCAACATGTTTAAATAAATCGAATTTGCCGGAAAGATAATAAAGATTAAGGAGGTAAATGCGTGCACGTCTGATTTGGAAAGGAGACATAATTTATCCAATACTACACAGATGTTGACTAGAATGATTCTCGATGCAAGTCAGAGGGATGTCCAAATGATTACATTTCATTGGTTCTCTGAAAACAAGGCCAAAGAATATACTGGAACCCAATTATACACTCAAATTAGGAAAAAGGACTAACATTTTTGGAATAAGCAATCAGGGAGAGAAAGAATGTGAATGCATATCAATGAGTAATTATTGAAAACCATCTGGGAATAAAAAACAACTCCTTTTTTATATAGGTAAAGATTGCATAGTTCATGGTTTCACTCTTTAAAATTGAACATGGAAAAGGGGATTGGCTCTGGCAGGTCTGCTAATGTCACTCAGGTAACTGCTATTTCATAAAATCTTTGTGGGAAACACAATTTAGAGAAGGCTTATCATTTTCCAGCTATTGAAAGAAGAGACCTATGCTGTTGAAATTTTGTTAATTCACATTCAGCAGTAAAGCCATTTTTCATGTGTGCTCCTTATCAAAGGCAGAAAAAAAACAGAATTATAACATTAAAAAATATTGACTAGACTAGCAACTGTAATGCATAGATGCAGAAATAATGGACACTACCTTTGTGGAAAAAATATTGAAAAACAAGAAAATAAGTCAGCCAGCTGTAGTATTTTAGGCCACTTGAATCTGACAGCCACTTGAAACAAATATAAACAATTGAAACAAATATAACAAATATATACAAATCTATAACAAATATAAACAACCACTTGAAACAAATATAGACAATTATTTAGTGAAGTACAAAATGAAGTCAAGGTCATAAACTACAATACTGACCCAAAAGTATAAGGTAAATGCAGTAAATATATCAATGACCCCTTTAAAGTGCCAGCATCATACTTTCTGAAATGGACTACTCAACATTCTGTTAAGGTTTTGTTCTATATATATATCCTGTAGGCATGATAGTCAAGCCAAAAGCATGTAATATTTAGGCTCTTGAAATAATAGTACTGGTAGTAATTCAGAAGAACATTAGGACATAATGAGTATAGTTGTATAAGTGCTTACAGAAATGTGTATAATACTAAGTGCTTAAAAACAACGTTAGGAGGCTGAGGGACTCAGGGCTAAATGAACAAAAATGATTCTTACAGATAACAAACTTGGATATATTCTTCGCCTCTTCATAGCAATCAATATTTTCTGAATATTTCTTGCAATAGAGAAGTATTGAAGGCAACTCTAAGAATGGTGCAATTTCTAGTCTATTCCTTTTAGAATCTTCTAAAATCTGAAATAAGGGTTAAGATTTAGTCCCCATTCCCTTCTGGAATTTGCTTCAATTTTCGTAACCATGTATGATTTCTTAAGCTTCTATCAAGGATAGGCTACATGGATGCATCTGCTGCCTACTTCACTTCTCTCTACTTTTCATTTCCAGAATCCCCTGAGGCTAGTAGTGATAGGCTTATCATTTTCCCCTTCTGTGTGACTATGGCAAATTTGACCATAAAAAGTTACTCCTCTGATCATATTTAAGTGTGTGACAGAGGTAAAAGTATCAAGGAGAGCTATTTTATAAAGACCTCTAGGGAGGTATAGCAGATAAGAGTAAGAGACAGTAGAATTGCTAAAGTAGCAGTGGGAGGAGAATATCTACAAATGACTAACATAAGGTGGGTAGATACTGACAAAATCATTGCAATAGGAATAGTATTTTAAAAAAAAATTTCTAATTCATTTTAATATCTCCATTTTCATTGAGTAAAATAGTCTCTCCACGAAATTTACCACTTTAACTATTGTAAGTGTGTAGTCTAGTAGGGTTATGTGTAATCACTTGTTGTACATCCATAACCACTATCTCCGCAATATTTTTGAACTTCTCAAAAATAAACTCTGTATTTATTAAAGAGCAATTCCTCATTCTCTCCCTCTCTATCCATAGTTTAGCCATCATAATCGTTAATACATTTTCAGAGTTTCATCTTTTCAAATGGTGTTTCCAATTTTTATCCTTTTATATAACTTCACCAATAACTTCTTATTCTCTCCTTTTATTCCTTGGAAGATAGAGTTCTACTTTCTGTCTTAACTCATTTGACTAGTCAACGTATCTCACATGAAAGGAGGAACACTAGATTTGTTAGCTTATTTGTCTGCAGATTTCATCCGGCTTGTTTCACTCAGTGTAATGTCTACAAGGTTCATTTATGTGATAGCACAGAATCTCATACCATTTAAGAGTAAATAGTTTTTCATTTCACACCATTTTCTTTATTCATTCACTATTTAATGAATTATATTAAATATAAACTCAAAAGTAGAATTGCAACACTTCTGGGAATATAATGGCCTGGTCTTTTAACAAAGTAAGACTTTCTCAGAGATTTAGTTTCAAAAACGAATATAGAAATGTGAGAAGAGTTAGGTGGATTCCTACCAACCAGAAAGGCCTTCTTCCTGTTTCTCCTTCTGCTTTGTCATTTAATTCTCTTTCTAATAGAGCGGTGGATGTAGTGGAACCCAGTGACTGTTCAGTTTTTGGGATGTTCAGGAGAGGGCAATTGTGTAGGAAGCAGCTTAGAGAGGGGTCAAATGGATTCAAAATTCAGAGCAATTGCTGGCTTTATTTGGCAGCTCCCAGTGTCAGCTTAAGGAAGCTCAGTTCAAACTGATAAGAGTATTGCTGAATGGGTCTCTGTCCATCTTCAAGAGCAAAAAGCAGCTTAAATTTCAGTGCAGCTTCTGCAAAAGCACAGGCTCATCAATATTACCCATTACCCTGCCATAAACCAATAGCTGGATTGCTAGTCAACTCAGATCTGGACTCTATTTATATTGTCTGCTACTAATAGCAGAGACACAACTTGAAGTTAACATGTATTTTCCAATGTGTCTCTTTTATTTTAGTTTCTTTTGTTGTTCTTTTTCTTGATGATCTTTGTGATGTGAGTGGAAACATGGTTTCTAGTTTTTTGTTGTTGTTATTCTTGTTCTGTGCTTCTTTATATTTTGTCTTTCTCAATGTCCCCTGTCTTCTTCATCAATTCTCTAAGTTTGCATGATCTTCCTTAGTCTACCAGCCTTGTTTGTAATTTCTGCTTCATCTTCTATGTTTCTATGTTTTCTCAATTCCATTTTAAATTTTCTACCCTGAAAGTAAAATTGCCACCAGATCCCAGGACCAGACTGCATGTAGCCAGGAACTTCTAGCCTGTGAGCCACACCCAGAACTTCTTTTCTGTCCAGATCTCAGGACCTGCATTCAAGTAAATAGGAACTTCTGGAGAGTGTGCAGTGCCAAGAAATTCTTCCTCACCCAGGTCTCAGGACCTGAATGCATGTACATAGGAATCTGTGGCCTGTGTGCCACACCCGGATCTTCTTTCACGCTCAGATACCAGGACCAGCATGTGTGTAGATAGGAAATTCTGGCCTCCTCCCCAAAACTGGAACTTCCCTGCCCAGATCCCTGGACCAGCATGCAGAACTTTTGCCTGCATGCCATGATCAGAACATCTCCATCCAGACTCAAGAAAAGGCACATCCTGTGGAACCCTTCAGGAAATCACCCTGCAGAAAGGCTGGGGTTCAGAACCTCACAGCTAATACAGGAACTGAACGTCTTGCGAGTGGAGCACAGCTGGTTCACTTCCATGGATTGCCACAGGAAGAAGGTGAGCACAGCAGCAATACTGACCCAGGTACATCTGGACCAGATCAAAGTTGGTAGATCCAGATCCAAACTTCTGTAGGTGATAACATCATAACTATTGAAAGCTCTACACCAAAGGCCAGAAAACAGTGCTATACAAAATGACAAAGAGTAGTAGTAAGATGTAGTCTCAGCACCCGAGCCCACCCAGAACAAATGGAGGAGACACTAGTATAGAAAAAAATGGAAATCACACAGCTGAAATCTCTAAAGTAGTAGCTTCTGAAGTAAAGAAAGAAATGCAGAAAGGAATAAAATCAGATAAGAAATAATATGTGATGTAGAAAAAGAAATCTCTGAATTACTAGTATCTGAAATACAGGAACAACTGCAAAAAAGTAGAGAGGAAATCAAGTCAGAAATAATCTCTGAAGCAGAAAAAGAAAGGTTAACTAAATGCTTCTGAAGAACAATTAAAGAATCAGAGGAGAATAGAAAAAATGATGGAATCCTTGAATGAGCAATACAAGAAAATAATAGATCACACGAAGCAGTTTCAGAGATATACAGGAAAATCAAATCTCAGTTATAAACTGGCAACAGTGCATAAATGAAAGTGGAGATACAGTTTCAGATCTTGAAGACACCATTGCAGCTTGTGAAATTGTAAGAAAGGATCTCTTAAAAACAATTGGAGCCGGGCGTGGTGGCTCACGAGCCGGGCGTGGTGGCTCACGCCTGTAATCCCAGCACTCGGGAGGCTGAGGCAAGAGGATCAGTGTGAGTTCGAGACCAGCCTGGGCTACAAAAGTGAGCTCAAGGCCAGCCTCAACTGCATAGCGAGACCCTGTCTCAAAAAGGCAAAAAAAAAAAAAAAACAATTGGAATGCAGGACACAATAGTGCAATATCTGCAAGATGATGCAAAAATGAACAATGTGAGATTCATAGGAATCAATGAGAAAGAAGGAGTCAATGTAAATGATATAAAAGAATATGGGCAGAAGTAATAGCAGAAAACTTCCCAAACATGAGAATACAATCTGGCATTCAAGTAACTGAAGCATATAGATCTTCAAATAACGACAACGCAACTAAAAACACACCAAGACTTATAATAGTAGATTCCAGAAATCTAGCAGAATAATATACTAAAGCCCAATAGAGCAAATAAAAAGACCACATTTAAAGGAAAATGCATCAGAATAACAGCGGATTTCTCTTCACAAACCATGAAGTCAAGAAAAGCATGGATCTGAGTGCTTCAAATACTCCACGAAAACAAATTCCAGCGCAAATTGTTATGCCCCACAAAATTCTTTTTCAAGTACGACAGAGAAGTGAATTACTTCCATGACAAAGAACAACTAAAGAATTTCATGATGTTAAATCCAACCCTGTACACACTAAAAGATGTTCTAGAGAGGGACCAAAATGACCAGAACTCCACGAATGAGAACAGAATGAACCCACTAAATAGAGCAACCAATTACACACAGGAGAAAAAGGGGTAAACAATAGTATGCCAATAATATGGCAATCATAAGTTAATACATTACAATTATGGCCATCAAAGTAAATGAAATTCTCCAGTTAAAAAATATAGACTGCTTAGATACAAATTCATCCAAGAAAGAACGGCTATCATAAAGAAATCAACCAACAACAAATGTTGGAGAGGCTGTGGAGAAAAAGGAACACTCCTCCACTGCTGGTGGCAATACAAACTGGTGTAACCACGATGGAAATCATTGTGGAGACTCCTTTAAAAAATTAGAGCTGGAAATCCCATTTAATTCAGCTACCCTCCTACTGGGAATTACTGGGAACTGAATACATCTTATCATAATGGCATTTATGTGCCCATGTTTTATAGCAGTAAAGTTTGTGATAGTCAAATCTTGGAAACAACCAAAATTCCCATCACCTGAACAATGGGTAAAAAAGATATGGCATTTTTATACAATGGAATATTACTCCACTATAAAGAATGATAAACTTGAACACTTAATATGTAGTGGATAAATCTTGAACATATACTCATAAGTGAAGCAAGCCAGACATATTGTGTAAAAATTGTATTGTTTGCCTAGTGTAAGAACTCAAAAGGAGAAAAAACATGGAAAGGCATAACACATTTAAATGGAAATCAAGAACTTAAGGAATAAACATTGAAGGGACAGCAAGCAGAAAAGTTAGGAAAAATGGCAGGGACAACAGCATGCACATGTATACACAGAATGGTATAGACATTGGTTAGCAACCACATGATCAGGAATCATCAATAGCTTTTTTACACTGGTCTTTTAGATGTGTGCTACTACTAATTTCAAATCAATTATTCCTATACTTTCAAGTAAATGTTTGTTTTAAAAATAAAAAAGAGTAATAAAATAGAGTAAGAGATAAGGACAAAATTCCATTGGGTTGATCTGTTACAATTTACTACATGGTTAGATTTCTAAATTTCTGTGTAAAAGTGTGTTATTTTTTATATCTTATCTCATTACCTAGGAATTTATTAGAATATCAATGATTGTTGGAAAATGCTGCTTCCATGTTAAGTCTACCATGTTTGGTATTCAGAAAGACAGTGATGTTAGACTCATTTGCCTATATTGTAGGGTAATAGTATCACTGAACTTCTCTTCTGGAGGGTTAATAACTTGACTTTGCAGACCAAAACATTACATAAAAAAGAGCTACAAAGATAGCCAATACTTTGGCCCTAGTCCCTCTAGGTCAGTGGGGGGACTCAGGACATAAGAGAACCTGCACTATAGCACTCTAATACTCAATGGTGTCCCACATTTTCGGTTTAAGGTGATTATGGTGCCACAGAGGAAAGGGATGGATGATATATAGTGTGCCTAAGGAGAGGCACTTAGAGAGAAAACATTCGCTCAGGCTTTCACAAATAACAAACTGGTCTAGCCATGGCCATGACTCATCCAGTTGACTGACACTGACAAAAGGTCTACAAAACAGTGTATATTATTTCAAGGTAAATCCTGAGGGGATTTGACAAAATTTCTCAGATACAATAGTTACAATTTTTTATAGATAGTTCTTGCTTTCACTAGGTCTTAACCAGTCAGCGGAAAAGTCTAGCAATGAGGTATAAAAAGTAAACCCAAGTTAATATGCTGAACTGTAAAAGGCCCAAATCAATAACTTTAGACATTGCCAGTTCTGCTGATAACCCACTATTATTATGAAATATTGGTATGCAACTAATTTTTCTTCAATCAATGAGAGGAGCTATTTGTATTAATAGTGTTTAGATATGTTGTTATGTCTGCTTCTTGAACACTGAACAACCGTTTTGAAGACAACAATATGCAGTGTATTAATTATTGTGGCTGTCATACTAATGTTTTATTTGGGGGGGACCAGGGTTCAAACTCAGGACCTTGCACTGGCCAGTTAGGCACTTGTTCCACCGAGTATCTACCGGTCCCATACTAATGTGTTTGAAACTGTTTCATAATTATTTGTTTCCTACTAAAATTAATAAAACTTTAAAAAATTTAAAAAGAAAAGTAAAATTGCCATATTCACGGAATATTCACTGCATACAACATTTTGGTTAGTTTTAGATTTTGTTACACGACAATAGATCTAGTTCATATGATTAATGGTGTAAATTAACAATTAGCTCATTTTTTTAATTTTCTAGGCTATGTTAGACATTATTCTTATTGCTAATTGTGCCAATGTAGAAAAAGCTATATTATTGTCTGAAACAGTTGTTCTTTCTGGTATACCCAGAATGAGATTGTTTACATGTTTTGCTATACAGGTCTTGCTTATACTTGACCTTAACCACCCAGCAGAAAAGTTTAACCATGAGGCATAAAATGGAAACCTAGATTAGAATGCTGAGCTGTAAAAGGCTTAAATCAACATCTTCCAACATTCCTAGTTTTACCAATAAATAACCCACTGAAAACTTTGGATTATTTTACAACTACTTTCTCTTAGTCCAATGAGAAGAAATTTGGTTGCACCAATAATGATTTGAAAAATTATAACATCTACACCCTGTGCTCTGTATAACTAATAGAAAGACAACCATATGCATTGTATTGTTGCATATTGAAATGTACTGCTAAAGTGTTTGGAAACTATCACATTGTTATACATTTTTATTTCTAATAAAAAGTAACGAAAATGGAAAAAGTAAAGTGGAAAGTAAAGGATAAGACACTTACAAAAAGTGAAACCACAATCTTGAGCTCATGGAAGAAAATCACAGTAAAATATGAGGTGAAACATATAAAATGAACTCACTGATCTCTCAGAAATGGTAACAGTAGAGGTAAGTAGAAGAACATAGGTCTAGAAAAAAACAGAATAGAAAATAAATTTTAAGCTAACTGCAGAGAAGGTGGCAATAATGAACAATATGATTAGTGACTCTACAGCAAACACAGGTAAAAAATACAATAACGTTCAAAAGGTTCAGCATATTGATTATAGCACAATGTAATGCTAAAACTATGTTTGGAATACATGTCACTCTTGTCTTTTTGATATGTACTGCTCCTGGTGTAAACTCAGTTACTGTCATTCTCTCAAGTGTAGTACTTGAAAATAAGAGACTGGGCCAAAAACCATATTCTTGACAGGCTACAATTTTGTATTTCCTTGAATTTCCAAATATCTGTGTCAAAATTGTGTAACTGTTATATCACATTGTATGGAAAGTCATTAGAATATCAATGGTGGTCAGAAAATATCATTTCCAAGCTAAGTCAAAGATATTTGATACTCAGAAAGCCAGTGATGATAAGCTCAAGTACCTATGTTATAGAGTAAAAAATACAAGAACTTAGGAAAATAATAGAAACCGTGGATACCAAATACAGGATTGAAATGGAATCCATAAACAAATCCAGTTATTCAGGAGATTAAAATTATGTTCAAACATACACAGCACAATGTGCAGGTGTGCAGACAGAATTTCAGATATAGAAGGCAGCACCGAAGTTAGTGATCAGAAAAAGAAAGATTTCTTAACTACAGCACGATTTCATGAGAAATCAATTTAGCAGCTACTACATGATGTAAAGAAGAATAATATATGCTAGATCTGTGTCAATGCAAAAGCATGAGGGCCTGAGAGATGGTTTAGCGGTCTAAAGCCTCTGCTTAGGAAAGCTTGGGCAACTGCAGGTACCATGGTTTGATTGTCATCACCACATGCTGTACCAGCCCCACCCCCAGGACAGGCTGAGCCATAATAGTAGTAGTAGTAGTAGTAGTAGTAGTAATAATAATAATAATAATAATAATAAAGCATGAGATAGCACACATGATTTAAAAAGCTGTTGGCAGAAATACTGGCAGAAAACATTCCAAGTATGCAAAATATATTAACGTCCATATAAACAAGATATAAAGAACTCCAATTAGGAATGAAGAAAAAGTGTACATCTCCATCAAGATCTACACCAAATTTGCAGAAATTCAACACAAGATCACAACATTAAAACCTTTCAGTGATAAAGAAACAAATCATTTAAAAATCTCAAAGAATCACAGCATTGTCTGAACAGAAACAATAAGGTCATAATACGTTAATCATCTGCAATTATAGGGAGAATTTTTTGAGCGGTATGGAGATTTTCAAGTTGAGAGAATAAAGGAAATGAAAAGACTTTTATGTTAGAACTATTTAAATCTTTACAAGAAACTTGTACCTAAGTATGCAGTGTCATACCTAATTTGTGGCTAGCATAAAAGCTAATTTTACCGAAGAAGCAAAGTAAAATCACAGCATTCTCCTCAAATAAAAGGATTTTTCGAACTAAAATAAAAATTTAAACAGGAAACAAGAAACAGTAAAGGCAAGGAGAGCATGCAGCAAAGTATCTCAGGATTAAAGCAAAGATTCACCAACCCAAAGTGGCATACCTTGCAAAACAATCTTTCCTTTTTATGATTTAATATTTTTATTATTTAAATTTAACAACGGTTACATTACATATTTTCATCATCAGATCAGTTTAGATTAATATATATATAGGTATATAAGATTGATTAAACAATTAAAAATTAACACTTTCAATAAACATTGCTTTGTTTCCCCCTTTCTTTTTTTAAAAGTTGACACATTGCATATTGTCCTCACAATAGGTCTACAGAGCACAGTGTGAGGGCATGAGCGACCTCCTTGTTGATGTTGCTAAGAAGAAAAAAGAAAAAGAAAAAGAAAAAGGAAAGGAAAAAGAAAAAGGAAAAGAAAATTCTTCTCTTTGGACTAAGAGGAAGCAGGTGCATACACAGTCAAATGTTCTGCAATTTCAGTGGGCCACCAGTGAAGCTTGCAATGTTGCAGGCTATTAATCTAAACCTCCTAAAGCTCATCTCACCAATCTAGCTCTGCATTTCAAGCATTGTAATTAAGCTTTTTTTTTTTTTCTCGGTGATCAAGGGCAAGTCAAAGCCATACCTGTATAAAAAAAAAAAAAAACATTCATTTTTTGTATGTTCCAAGTAGAAATCCCCTCAGGATTAAGTTTGGGACCATATACAATACTCTGTAGAACTGTTTTTAGTGTCAACCTTCGGGATGAGTCACAGCCATTGCTTGGCCACTTTGTTTTCTGTGAAAGACTGAGAGAATGTTTTTCTCTGGGTGACTGTCCTTAGACACACTATAGTTCATTTATCCCTTTCCCCTGAGGTCCCATAATGTACTTGACCAGAAAATTTGGGACACCTCTGAGTTATAGGATATTACAGCACAGGTTCCCTTATAATCTGAGTCGTTACTGACCCTGCAGGTTTAGGGCCAAAATATTGGCTATCCTTCTAGCCCTTCTTTTTCTCCAATTTTTGGTCTGTTAACTTACATTCTCAACCCTTCATCACAAAAGTTTTCTGATACTATTACTCTATAACATAGGTACTTGAGCTTATCATCACTGGCTTTCTGAGTGTCAAATATCTTTGAATCCAGAACTATATTGAATAGAAGTGGCGATAGGGGGCATCCTTTTCTTGTACCAGTTTTGAGAGTAAAAGACTTCAGTTTTTCCCCATTTAGAATTATGCTAG
>PVJA010054637.1:0-11504 GCA_004027025.1 Myocastor coypus
AAAAAAAAAAAAAAAAAAAAAAAAAAAAGAAATTGCTTTAGTTGGGCCCGGCAGGATGGCTCAGTGGTCTAAAGCGCCTGCTTAGGAAAGCTTGGGCGGCTGCAGGGACCACAGTTCGATCCCTGGCACCACATGCTGCGCCAGCCCTGCCCTCAGGGCAGGCTGAGCTGGCCATAAAAATAAATAAACAAACAAAAGTTCTGAAACAAAAAAAAAAAATTTTAAAAAAAGAAATTGCTTTAGTTCTTTGAAAGAGAAGTGAAAGTCCACACCGCCTGTCCTCTCTGCTCCTACGCTGCCTAGCACGTACAGAAACGGAGTTGGACAGGGCAGTGGACCCTTAGGTGGCACTCTTGGTGCTTATGTGGCCAGCTTACAGTGCGCCTATGATTAAATACTGAGCCAAATGGAAGCCAGAGAAATAATTCAGTTCTAGTAGCTCAATAAAGAGCTGGGCAGAAGCAAGGTCTAAAGAATGTCTCCAGTGGGTGCAAGATTTAATTTAGCTAAGTTAAGATTAGTCAAAGGAAGGGTCAATAAGAGAGTTCATCAGATAAAACTCCTGCCTTGGCAAGTGCAGGGACCAGGGTTCAATCCTGGGTCCCATGAACCATGCTGGCCCTGCTCCGAGGACACACTGAGCCAGTGACAGAGTCCAGGTGTGGTGGTGCATGCCTGTAACCCCAGAGCTGGGGAGGCTAAAACAGGAGGATCACCACAAGTTCAGTCAGCATAGTGAGTCCCTGTCTTAGATACTTTTTACTTGTTGCTGCGACAAATACCCGACACCCAAAATGAAGGAAGGAAAGGTTTATTAGCTCACAGTTACTGGAGGTTTCTGTCCATATTCGGCTGGCCCAAGGCTGAGTGCAACAGAGCAGAGAGCATCCAGTTCATGGCGGTGGAACAGCAACAATTGTGACAGAGGCAGCAGAACAACCAGGGGAGCAGAGAACAACAGCTCAAGTCTGTCTGTCTGTCTTTAAATTACATCAGGCTCTCTGCCTTAGCCTATCTGCCTCAGGCCACACCTATAATTCCCAGCAGTATTCAGACCAATAATCTCATCATCCCAGTGACTCATGAGTCAAGTCTCAATCTATAGAAGTCCCTGCTCCATGATTACATGAGGCTTTGGGGGGAACAACTAGACATAAACCATAACAGACCCTGTACCAAATGCACGCACACACACACACACACACACACACACACACACACAGATTAGTCGAAGGAAAGCTTGAACAAAGGGGTCTTTTATTGATGTAGAGATTAGATGTCAAATACCTCAAAAGAACAAAAATTATATATCGCATCTGTATAGCATTCAGACTTACAAATGTATTCTCTTAATATTTACTAGTCATTTTCAACTAGGTCAAGCAATGCTAACTAGGTAAAGCAATATTATGTTCATTTGACAGAAGGGTTAAGGCACTTACTTGAACTCATGCAACCACTAAGTAGGAGGTAATCCAAAGTTTGTTTCTGATCACCATGACAAGACATTTGTTTGGTCTGCTGCAGATGTTGGATGTTAATTTTTCTTCGGTTTCAGTGTCATCTAGAAGGGAAGTGCTGAGGACCTAAGACTCCCGGCTAGCAGCGCACCCACCATGGACAGAGCATAGCTGATGCCTTAAATGAATGTGGAGTATAAAGTTCAAGTTTGAAGTAGGTTTATTTTATTCCAGGTTAAAAAAAATATATTTGTTTCTTTTCATAGTCCTGCTCCGTAGCTCCTTTGTGACATTTTTCTGGGCTCCCTGAAAACTTTTGATAAAAATTGAGTGAGAAAATGTTCCATTACAAAGACATTCAAAATGATGATTCCCTGTTAAAGATCATCCTGTATTCCCTATCTAAGACATTTTTACAGAACGTCTTTGGTTTGATTTCAGTCCACTGAAACTATGTTGGTATGATGAGAAAAATGGCCCTGGAACTTTTTACAACTTACAGCCATGATATAATATTGTGATATAAGGGCTTTCATCTAGCCGTAAATTCATTCTTTGGAAGTAAATAGCATGTATGTTAGCATTATCTTTCTTTGCTAAGTGTTGTGTATAAATAATCTCTTCTGTGTTTTTGTGAGTGTGTATACGTGGTGCCAGGGTTCTTACCAAATGTTAGGGCCGCTCACAAGCTAGCCAAGCCCGTCGCCATCTATCTTCCCCTGGAGCCTCGTACCAGTAATCTTCGTAAGTGCTCCATTATTGTTAAATGTGGACAGTGTCCCTGTCTCGGTTACTCTTCTCTCATTGCAGGGAGCAACACCCGACACCCAAAGTGAGGGAAGGAAAGGTTCATTTAGCTCACAGTTCCTGGAGGTTTCAGTCCATATACTCAGCTGGCTCCAAGGCAGAGCGGCACATGGCAGAGGGCAACCTTTCATGGCAGCAGTTGAGAGCAAGAGCGCACGCAGGGAGAGCTAGCAGCAGCTCAAGCAGCTCACTGCTCTTCCTCCCTGACATGGAAATGCAAATCGCCGGCCCCAGGGGAGGGGCAGCACCCATTTCCACAATAATCAATTACAAATTCCAGAAGCTGCCCCAAGACTGCAGGAGGCTTTGGGGGGGGGGGGGACACCTAGACACAAACCGTAACAGTCCCTAAGACCCAGAGCTTTGCTTAAGTGCCATAGTCAAGACACATGATAGACTGATAAGATTTACTTATCTTAAAGAAAAATTCATTCTGTGCAGACTGACCTGGTAGTATTAGCTTTCTACACATAGATGAGCACCCTGCCACGTGAATGTCAGTGTAGTCTCTTACGTCCATGAATACTTAGGTATTTGGATAACTCCAGGTTCAAGGGAGATAGGAAGCCATGCAGACAGAATACTCCAGGGGTAATAAAAACCTTGGTCCCTTCTGGTACTTTATTTCTCCTCAGAGGTATCAGGTCTCAGATTACACAGAGCACAGTGCAATTTCAGGGATCTTTGAATGGATTTGATGTTTTGAAGTCTTCTCTTAAAGGTGGGGAGAACGTCCCACCCTTATTAGAAACTTGAACTTAAGTGCAATATTAGTCTCGTCAAGCTGAATCTTCTTTTTTTTTTTTTTTTTTGTTTGTCTTTTTGAGACAGGGTCTCACTATGCAGTTGAGGCTGGCCTTGAGCTCACTTTTGTAGCCCAGGCTGGTCTCGAACTCGCACCGATCCTCCTGCCTCAGCCTCCCAAGTGCTGGGATTACAGGCATGTGCCACCACGCCCAGCTGAATCTTCTTTTATATGCTTGGCCAGTATGGCATAGCAGAGAGGTCACATTTATTTTTATTTTTATTTTATTTATTTTTTAAAATAATTTTTTATTTTATTTTATTTTCTTGTTTCAGAACTTTTGTTTATTTATTTATTTATTTATTTATTTATTTGTATGGCCAGCTCAGCCTGCCCTGAGGGCAGGGCTGGCACAGCATGTGGTGCTAGGGATCAAACCGCGGTCCCTGCAGCCACCTAAGCTTTCCTAAGCAGGCGCTTTATACCACTGAGCCATCCTGCCAGGCCCCAGGTCACATTTATTTTTATTTATTTGCTTTTCCTGCAAAGCTTTATTCCAGAGGAGCTCAGTCCTTCTTGGCAGCTGCCTTCCTCCTGGCCGCCAGCACGCTGCGCAGCTCCTCATGCTTCCTCATGGCCCGATTGTGTGTCCCCACCCTTTTCTTGGCTACCTTGAGGGTGCATTTGGCACACAGCTCGTAGGAGGCGGAGCCGTGCACCTCCTGGATCACGTCCCGTGTGAACTTGGTGTGGTTGGTGAGGCATCCGCGACAGTGGCTGTGCCTCGGTTTGCTCCCCTTCTTGGTCACCTTGTGGCCTTGTTGAGGCCGATGGCCACGAGACAGGTCAGGGCCATGGCTGCTGTTCCTCAGTGGTTGCTGTGGTGAAAGAGGTAGGGTACATTTAGTGAAGCAACTTGGTCTGTTTTCTGGAACAGGGGCTTTAGAGTTGTCTGCTGGATCTTTCAGCTTCTTGCTATCTTCCAGTCTTGAAAGACCGCATTTCTATTGTGTTCATTCTCCTTGTCTGGGTTTCCTTGTGCTGGATTAACACCTGCAGCCTCAGCGGCTTCCCTGGGTTTGTGCCTTGGTTCTGTAAGCATCTTCAATACTTTCCGCACAGCCACATTTTTCTTGATTCCTCCTTGCTAAACCATCTCCAGCTGTGGGCTGCCTCTCTGGGAGATAGTTTCGTGTTTCAGAAGTGTTGGCCTTTCCTGGACCTGGCCTTAAAGGCTGCCCTCCCTTTATTACCGGACACACGACTCCCCTGTTGCTACGCCCCGCGTGATCTTTGCTTTAACAGCTCTTCCTTGACTTTCTGCCTTCTTTGCTCTTTGAGCAAAACTGGGCACTCTGAGTCTGTGGCACTGCTGGGTGCTCCGTGGACTGTGACCAGGAGGCTGGAGGGGTCCAAGTCCCTCGGGCTACCTGGGGCACACGGAGCCATGAAGCCGCCATGCCACCATGGGCTTGGGCTTTTACCAGCACTGCCACCCATTGGTGCTGCTGTGAATGGAATCTATGAAGGGGACGTAGTCCAGGTGTGGTGGTGCACGTCTGTCATCCCAGCACTCGGGAGGCTGAGGTGGGAGGATCATTGCAGGTTCAAGACCAGCCCGGGGTATGGAGAGCTGAAGGCCAACCTGAACTGCATAGCAGAACATGGTGAAAAAGAAAAAAGAAAGAAAGAAAAGGGAAAAGAGATAAAAAGGAAAGGAGAGAAATGAAAGGGAAGGGAAGGGAAGAAAAAGAAAAGAAGACATAGTCCTGTCCCAGATTACGATTTTTTCCACTCACTCTGACACACTCTCTTTATTTTTATTTATTTGTTTATTTATTTAGTCTTTTTGAGACAGGGTCTCGCTATGCAGTTCAGGCTGACCTTGAGCTCACTTTTGTAGCCAAGGCTGGTCTTGAACTCGCACCGATCCTCCTGCCTCAGCCTTCCGAGGATTACAGATGTGTGCCACCACGCCCGGCTCCTCTGACACACTCTTGATGTCACCAGCTGGTGTTGCCCACTGGGGCTTCCTACCTGAGGTGCCGGCCCATGGAACAGTCTCCGGGTTGCAGACCTTCTTGTGCTAGGCACTGTGGCAGATGCTCTGGGGATGCAGAGTCTCAGTAGGGGACACGATGTGTGAACACACTCATTCACTGAGCAGTGATAAACGGCACCTCTGGAGCTGCATCTACGGGCGACGGGCGGCGACTAGTAAGCAAGATAACGAATCTATATGGTGGAGGCGCTGAGGGTTTAAAAGATTAGAGATTTTGAAAGAGAAGCTCAGCCGGGCGTGGTGGCGCACGCCTGTAATCCCAGCACTCGGGAGGCTGAGGCAGGAGGATCGGTGAGAGTTCGAGAGCAGCCTGGGCTACAAAAGTGAGCTCAAGGCCAGCCTGAACTGCATAGCGAGACCCTGTCTCAAAAAGAAAAAAAAAAAAAAAAAAAAAAAAAAAAAAAAAAAAAAGAAAGAGAAGCTCATTTGGAAAATTTGCATAGGCAGTCTGGGAAGGTCTTATTGAGAAGGTGAATTTTGAGTAAGGACTGAAGGAGAAGCCTCAGCAAGAGATGGAAACACTATCTAGCGAGGGTTTGTAGGAAGTACGTTAGAAGCTTGAGTTAATGCAGTCAGCACTCCTATGCATTTATATTCTGTCAGGGTTGAAAGCACTTACGTAGATGACCTCATCTGATTTGGGTTTGGGCTTGGGGAGGAGATGAGGAAAGGCGGTACAGGGGCTGTGGAACTGAGCTGTCCCTGAGCAATGACTCTAAGCACTGCCAGGTGCTGGGATGCAGTGAGAGAAACAGACACAAAGGAGAAGCGTGGGCCGAGCGCAGAGACAGCAATCTCCTCGGCGTGACAGGGCAGCGTGTGTGGCAGTCGGAGGCCTTCTGACTGCATAATGGTTGGTAAGCGAAAAGTCGGTCTTATTGTATATAATACAGCAGAAAAGGATGGGGAGAGAGAGTTTATGTTAGAAAGGGTCTTTTTAAAGTCTAGTGTTGGGCATGGTGGCACACCCCCGTAGTGTCTGCACTCAGGAGACTGAGGCAGGAAGATAGCTGCAAGTTTCAAGCCAGCCTGGGCTACCAAGGGAGTTCAAGGCCAGCTGAACTGCATAGCGAGACTCTGTCAATAAATAAATAAATAAATAAATAAATACATACATACATACATACATACATACATAAATAACAGAAAAAGTCTAGGCTTTGCCAGAGACAGGAGAAAAATGCTTCTACCCAACCCTTGCTGATTTACCTGAGATTACTCCAGGATTCAAGGAAAAAAGTAGTAGAAAAAGCACAGTTCCAAAGCCCTTTCTTCTAGGGAGGCATAGATGACTGGCTCAACTCATTTAAGTGGCTACTTTTTTATTAACTTCAGAGGCCCCAGCTGTATCCACATAACAGCCCTCTTCCTCATGGCTGTGCCTATGTGAGGTTGATTTTCAATGAATTTTAAAAGCATGCTTGGTAGATTTTCCATGATATTTTTCCAAACTACTGTTATAACATTTTCTTCTCCTTCTTCTTCTCCTTCTTTCCCCTTCCCCTTCCTCTTCTTCTTCTTCTTCCTCTTCCTCCTCTCCTCCTCCTTGTCTTCCTCCTCGTCTTCCTCCTTCTCCTCCTCCCCTCCCCCTCCCCCCTCCTCCTCGTCCTTCTTCTTCTTCTTCTTCTTCTTCTTCTTCTTCTTCTTCTTCTTCTTCTTCTTCTTCTTCTTCTTCTTCTTCTTCTCCTTTTTTCTTCTTCCTTCTTTTTTCTTCCTTCTTTCTTCTTCATATTTAACACAGGGTCTACAGGGTCTCACTATGTAGGTTAGACTCATAGTGATCGTCCTGTTTCAGCCTCCCAAGCACTGGGATTACAGGCAAGTGCCCACTCTCCATTTTGCGCTTCTTTTTTTTTTTCATTTTGTGCTTCTTGATGAATACCATGCTAAGGAAATTGACCCTCTCTGTGGGCCTTTTTAAAAATTCTCAGTGTGAAAGACAATGACAATTGAGATATCTTAATGCCATTACATCAGCAAGAAAATTAACTTCAAGATGATACTGTCCCAAGTTTTATTACAAATGTCAGCTACTGAAAGAGGTTCTTTGCTCATGAGACTCTGAGGTTGTTAAAATACAACAGATTATTCTCCTGAAGTTGGCTGTAGGGCTGCCTAACTCTTCAGTATTTTCATTTAATGAGAATACTTAACTGTGGGGGACAAAAGGATTTTTCTTCTGGCTGTTCTTCTTTTTAAAAAATATGAAGATCCCTGAGAATTGATTCAAGTCACACACTTTATTGGCCATAGAACAAAAGGCATGATCAATGTCATAAGTAGGTAACTTTTTTGGAATGGAAATGAAGAATTTGACCTTATGTCTCAGTTTATGAATATGCTAATAACTGTTAATTTGCTTAGCTTTTTTGGTTTTTGTTCCAGCAGCTCTTTAAGAACTTTAAGATGGCAACTGGCCAGGTGATTTTGTCTCTCTTAAAGTAGGGCAGAGTTGTAATAATATTTGAGTAATAAGAGAGTGTACAAGCAGAGGCAGAAGATTTGTCTTTCATTCCAACATTTGTCTTTGTCACAAGGATGTCATTCAACACCACTCCTATTCAATATAGTTGTGCAATCATTAGCTAGCCCACAGCGGTTCTCAACCTGTGGGTCGCCACCCCAGTAGGGGTCGAATAACCAAAACACAGGGGTCGCCTAGAGCCATTGGAAAATGCTATTTACTTGGAATTACAGTTTTGAAGTACCCACCAAAATTATTATTTTTTAATTTTATTTTATTTTTGTTTCAGAATTTTTTGTTTGTTTATTTATTTATTTTTATGGCTGGCTCAGCCTGCCCCGAGGGCAGGGCTGGCTCAGCATGTGGTGCCGGGGATCGAACCGTGGCCCCTGAAGCCATCTAAGCTTTCCTAAGCAGGCACTTTAGACCACTGAGCCATCCTGCTTGGCCCCGAGAAAACATTCTTAAAATTCGTTCAGAACCAGAAAAGACCTAGAATAGCAAAGACAGTCCTGGACAACATAGGCAAGGCAGCAGGCATTGTAATCCCTGGCTTGAAATAATATTACAAAGCTACTGTGATAAAATCAGTATGGTGCTGGGAAAGAAAAAGAATTACACCAAAGGATCAATGGAATAGTTTAGAAGATGCGAATACAACTACAAACGCACTGAGCCATCTTATCTTTGGTGAGGGGACTAAACACGCTCACTGGAAGAAACACAGCCTCTTTAGGAAATGGTGCTGGAAAAACTGGCTCTCCACACGCTGAAAGCTAAAACTAGACAACTAAAGCCAAAATGAATTAAAGATGTAAACACTAGAACAGAAACGCTAAATCTCCTGGAAGAGAAAGTAAGTGGAAGTCTTTAAGGCACAGGAGCAGGCACAGTTTATGAACAAAAACCAGACTGCGTGGGAAATACTGTAAGGAATCAACAGCTGAGAAGTGAGAATGCAGAAGCGTGCCAAGGAAAATCAGCAACAGAGCAAGAAGAGAACCCACAAATTGAGAAAAAATTGTAACCAACAATCACTTAGGACTTCTATCTATATTCTCTTTTTTGTCTTTTTGAGATAGGGTCTCACTATGCAGTTCAGGCTGGCCTTGAGCTCACTTTTGTAGCCCAGGCTGGTCTCGAACTCGCACCAATCCTCCTGCCTCAGCCTCCCGAGTGCTGGGATTACAGGTGTGCGCCACCACGCCCAGCTTTTCTATCTAAGTTATATAAAGAACTAAAAAAATTCAGCTCCCAACACTTACAGACCCAATCCAAAAATGGGCATCTGAGATGAATACACACTTCTCAGAGGAAGAAATACAAGTGGCAAATAAATACATGAAAAAATATTCTGCCATAGAGAGACCCAGTCTCAATAAATTAAAAATAAATAAGTAAGTAAATAAATAAGTAAATAAATAAAGTTCCACAGCACTGGCGATTTGAGAACTACAAATTGAAACAACATTGAGATACCCTCTCACCCCAGAAAGAATGGCTGCCATAAAGAAATTAACTAATAACAAATGTTAGGCTGTGGGAGAAATGGAACCCTTAAAAAAAGAAAAGAAAATTGTATTACGAAATGAGAAAAAAGAAAAAAAAGAAAAGAAAAGGAAGAAAAAGTGGCCTGGAAAGATAGCTCAGTAGAGTAAGTGCTTGCCTGGCAAGCACAAGGACCTGAGTTCAATCCCTGCTATTGAAAAAAAAAAAAAAAAAAAGAAGAAGAAAGAAAGAAAGAGGCTGGGCGTGGTGGCTCACGCCTGTAATCCCAGCACTCGGGAGGCTGAGACTGGAGGATCAGTATGAGTTCGAGACCAGCCTGCGCTATAACAGTGAGCTCAAGGCCAGCCTGAACTGCATAGTGAGACCCTGTCTCAAAAAGACAAAAAAAAGAAAGAAAGAAAGAAAGAAAGAAAGAAAGAAAGAAAGAAAGAAAGAAAGAAAGAAAGAAAGAAAGAAAAAGAAACCCTTCTGATGGGGGAGATAGCTCAATGGAATAAGCACTTACCTGGCAAGTGCAGGATCCTGAGTTCAATCCGCAGTACTAGGGGAGGGGAAAGAAGCTTCAAGAAACCCTTCTGTACTGCTGGTGAGAATTTCCACTAGGGAAATCAGTGTGGAGATTCCTCAAAAAAAACTAGGATTGAAAATCCCATTCAATCCAGCTATTCCCCTTCTGGGCATTTTCCCAGAAGAATTGAAACCATCAAACCATAGTGGTATATGTGCACCCATGTTTATAGCAGCACAATTTGTCATAACTAAATCTTGGAAACAACCAAAATGTCCATCGAAGAATCAATGAAAAAAATGTGGTTATTGTTATACAATGGAGTACTACTCAAGGTATAAAGAAAGATAAACTTGTAGCCTTTATAGGTAAGGGGATGCAACTAGACACTACACTCATAAGAAAATAAAGCAGACCACCTACTCATCTTTTATATTGCACGTATTTTTGACTCCATTATTGAATGTTCTTGAGTCTAATAATTTGTATTATGATTTTAATTAAGCTTAAATTTTATTTTATTTATCTTGTATTTCATTTCTCTTTGTTTTTAAGCTAAACTTCCAGAATATAAAGAAATATATATATATATGTATATACATATATATATATCCATATCCAGCTCAGCCTGCCCTGGGGGTGGGGCTGGTGCAGCATATGGTGCCAGGGATCGAACCGCAGTCCCTGTGGTTGCCTAAGCTTTGCTAAGCAGACATTTTAGACCACTGAACCATCTCACTGGCCCATAAAGAAATATTGCTTCATTAATAAAATTTGCCAGTTATATAAGTATAAAGGAGAAAGTAAAAATTACTTCTAGTGCTACTATCTTAAAATAATCACTATAGATAAATATATAAAAAATTTTTATTTATTTTTGCTTTGTGTGTGTGTTTAAAAATAAGATTAGTATTATTTGGAGCTTTGTATCATGCTTTTTGGTGTAATTTTTTTTTTTTTTTTTTTTTTGGTAGGACCAGGGTTCAAACTCACGACCTTGCACTTGCCCAGCAGGTACTTGTGCCTCGGAGCTATCTCCCCAGCCCCTTTTTGGTGTAAATTTATACCGAGGGTCTTTTACCACATCATTAGCATTCCTGAAAAATTGCTTGGTGGAATTCCACAAGATGAGCCTTCGTGGGCAGTCTGAGCTGACTGGACACTCCACCCTCCCCTGATTAAAGTTGGACTGACTTAGGGCCTGGCGGGATGGCTCAGTGGTCTAAAGCACCTGCTTGGGGAAGCTTGGGCGGCTTCAGGGACCACGGTTCGATCCCTGGCACCACATGCTGCGCCAGCCCTGCCCTCGGGGTGGGCTGAGCAGGCCATAAAAATGAGTGAATAAACAAACAAGGGTTCTGAAACAAGAAAAAAAAATTAAAAAAAAATAAAGTTGTTGGGCCCAGCGGGATGGCTCAGTGGTCTAAAGCGCCTGCTTGGGGAAGCTTGGGCAGCTTCAGGGACTGCGGTTCGATCCCCGGCACCACATGCTGCGCCAGCCCTGCCCTCGGGGCGGGCTGAGCCGGCCATAAAAATGAGTGAATAAACAAACAAAGGTTCTGAAACAAGAATAAAAATAATAAATTAAAAAAATTAAAAAAAAATAAAAAATAAAAAATAAAGTTGGACTGACTTAGAGCCATGCTGAAGGAGATGGCCGTTCCCATGGTTACCCTGTAGATGCATCATGTGTACATCTCCACACTGATTTCCCCAGTGGTTGTACCTCCATTCTCATCAGCAGTGCAGAAGGGATTCTCTTTCTTTCTCGTTCTTGCTTGCTTGCTTGCGTTCTTGCTTTCTTCAGAACTGGGGATTGAACTCAGGCCCTTGTGCTCACTAGGCAAGTACTTACTTTACTGAGCTATCTCTCCAGGGCCCGCTCCTTCTTTCTTTCTTTCTTTCTTTCTTTCTTTCTTTCTTTCTTTCTTTCTTTCTTTCTTTCTTTC
>PVJA010054638.1:0-11497 GCA_004027025.1 Myocastor coypus
TGGGTCATGCCCACACACTGTACTCTGTAGAACAATTGTGAGGACAATATGCAATATGTCAACTTTCAAAGAAAAGAAAGGGGAAAAGAAAAAATAATAATAATTTTTATTTAGAAGGGTTAATGTTTAATTGTTTGATCAATCTTATATACCTATGTGTATTAATCTAAACTGATCTGATGATGAAAATATGTAATATAACCCGTGCTAAATTTAAACAATAAAAAAAAAACTGACAAAGGCCACAACTACTGTCAAAACAAACAAGAGTAAAAACAAATGTTGGCAAGGAGGTAAAGAAATTAGAAGTTTGAGACAATTTTGTGGGTTTCTCGAATGGTGCTATCAATATAGAGAACAGTAGAGAAGTGTCTCAAAAAGCTTTGTATGATCCACCAATCCCATTTCTGGGTACACATCCAAAAGAATTGAAAGTAAAATTTTGAGAAAATATTTGCACAATGAGGTTCTTGGTAACACTGTTCATAAGAGCTAACAGGTAGACACAACACAGGGGTCCATTAACTGTTAGTAGAACACTACATCTATTTGTAAAAAATTTTCAATCTTTTATTTCTTTACTTGGCACAGGGTCTCGCTACACAGCTCGAACTTGTCCTGTCTCAGCCTCTCCAGCACTGGGATTACAAGTGTGTATCACCATGCCTGGTTTCAGTTGGCAGGACTGTACACCTGGGGTTCCAGGACCGGCATGGCATGTGGTACCAGAGATCACACCCAAGTCCTTGCTCTTGCCAAGCAGGCACTTAGACCTCTGCTATCTCCCCACCCCCAAGAACACATATGTATAACCGTGAGGGCATGCTATTAAATGAGATAAGCCAGTCACAAATACTAAACTGTTATACTATGTAAGGTAATTAAACTAGTGAAACTCATAGAAATAAAAAGTAGGATAGTGGTTACCGCAGGCTGAGGAAAACAGAAAGGGGAGTAGAAAGGGAAGTGGTTATGTAATGGGTAGAGAGTTTTGTACTTATAAGATGAAAAATTCCTGAATATCCGTTTCACAGCAATTAAATATACCTAAACTATTGGACTGAATACTAAACTCATGATAATAAAACAACTTATGTTGTTTTAACCATAATAACAAATGAAAAAAAAAAAAAAAGAATCAAACTTCTACTTTGCTGCCCATGTAACTATATTTGAGAATAACTAAGAAATCGATGAAAAATAGTTCTTCTTTATAAAGGAATCACAGCTAATAAGTACAGAAGAAATGACAGTTTTAGACAATCATCATTACACACCCCTGATGAAATAATTAAGTAGGTAACGAAAGGCCACTGAAACCATTAAGTAAAATTTGTGGGGCAATTTTATGCTAGGCTGGCCAGGCTGACAACTCCTGAATCCAGTTTATTCTCTGTACCTTATTATGGAACAACTAGGTATCATCACAGTCCTAATGTGATACAATAAGAAATATGCCACACAGCCTATGGAGTGTACTTGCTAGCATGAGTATACTTGCAAAAGAAAAAAGGAAAAGGAGGAAACTGAAAATAAGTAACAACAAAAAGAGCCAAAAAAAAAGTGAAATATGGCCAGATATATGACATACCCCCGTAATCCCAACACCAGCATGGAAAGCAGGTCTGGGGCCACACCTGATCTGTCAGCAAGTGTGGGCAGTTTGGTCACTGGCTGTCTTGGTCATTTTTATCTCTTAGGCAGGATGCTTGAAACAGAGCCAAACGCACACTCTTGTAGGCAGAAGCAAGAGGATGGAAACTGCCTGGGCTATTGAGCAACTTAACAAGACTCTGTATCAAAATAAAAATTTAAGAAGGAATGAAGCATTAGTTCAGTTCAAAGTACCTGGGTTCAAACCCCAGTACTAAAAAAAAAAAAAAAAAAAAAAAAAAAAAAAAAAAAAAAAAAAAAAAAAAAAAAAAAAAAAAAAAAAAAAAAAAAAAAAAAAAAAAAAAAAAAAAAAAAAAAAAAAAAAAAAAAAAAAAAAAATTGGAAAATGCTTAGATCAATATGTGAAATGATATCAAGGGGAGAGGGGTCTGGCCTTATGGTGGAATACCTCACTGGCATGCATGAAGCCCCAGTGGCAATCTCCAGAACCACAAAAAGTTAAAACTAAAAAGCAGCACCATGTTCTGATGTCATCAGTAAAAATACAGACGACAGAATGCTCAAAATTGTGTCCTGTGGAGCAGTAGTGAGAAAACCTCCAAGACAAAAATTGACAGGCTTAAGTCTTCAGAACTCAAAAAACTAACCAGAGTGTATTACTAACAGTGTTTTTGTTTTAAGAAAAAAATTGAGTCTCATTAAGAACATCAAGGTTTTGGGCATTTTATTTGTGCTCATCTCATCCCCCACTCTCCAAGACCCCCATAGTCTTGAAAAAGAGGCCACATTGACCACGAGCAGTACCAGCCTGACAACTGCCACAGTCCCAAAGAACTATCTGGTAGTTCCCCAGAAGAACCTATTGGCAAGGCTGTCTGTATTGACTTATTTAATACATTCCCAAGCTGAAAAGCTTTTCTCCTGGGGAACATTAAAGGCAAACGGAGCCACTAATCCACCCTGCAGTTTCCCTATCCTCCCTGGCTATGTACAAGCTCTCCCTGGTCTTCTGTGGCCTCCCCTCAACTTGTGAAATAAACCATAGGTCCTCAACCATGACCCACAAGTTTTCCATAACCTGGGTTTGTCACCCACACCAGCTCCTGCCTCAAACGCTTGGCCTCTTCTGTCTCCTTGTGAATCTATCACAGTGCAGCTGTCACTCCTTTAGAGAGGGATTTAGTAAAAATGGATCTCAAGAAGCTGTCTCCACACCACATTAGCCTGTTGGGTTTTCTTCTGTTTACTTGTCACCAGCTAAATATACCTTGTTTCCTTCTATTTCCCTGCCAAAGCAGGAACTTCATCGCTGTGTTCACCACCAACCTCTAACCTGAGAAGATAACTAGGCAGTGACTTGGGATTAAGGATTATTGTTCCTCCCAGAATCAACTTAAGGAAAAGGAAATGCATGAAACAGTCCAGTGAAAGGAACAAAGTCTCTGACATTCTCACCATCCCATCATACGGGTGATATCAGAGCAGCTTGATTCTTAACACAATGGCAGGGGCAGTTCTGGCTCATCAGAGGAGGTGAAGATGCAATGCACACCATCCTCCCAGATGTGAGGACCCTTTTTTCACACAGCAGGAAGAATCTGTAGGCTATAATTTCACTCTGGACCCCAGTTATCAAAGTCATGCCACTTCCTCCCCAACCCCAGGATATGTCTAAAAACACTCCCGTAAAGGAGCAGGTGCAGCTTGGAGAGGTCTCTTTGTGCCATAGGAGATGTTAGGAAAGTAGGAAGAGCAAGACCTTAGACCAGACCGGTTTGGTGGCTTAAGCCAAATGGGACTCAGTGGAGCAGCACATCAGTGAGTCAGCCCTACATAGGTAACTCACCTTAAGAACAAAGCTTCTGGTCAACCACCTGCCCTACTCTGACCACTTATCTGACCACCATCCAACCCTACACCTAACTCACTGCAGCTTGACCCTCTTCCTGATTACTCTGACCTTTGTCCTGCCCAAAGTCTGACCCTTCACTCTGATCTCAGGTTGACCTCTGTACCCAAACACAAATAGTCTTGTCCTTGAATACATATTTTATTTCCTCATCCAGAATGTAAATGCTCTAGAGCAACACACCAATATCTCCTGAGAGATTTAATATGCAAGTGGACAATAACCAGGCCATACACAGCCATAAAACTGTGGCCCACAATGTTCAGCAACCAGCCCAGTAAGTTAAACCCCCACAGCAATCAGTCCAGAATGCTCAGGTATTGGTCAATGATCTCCATCTTCTCTATTTTTGCTTTGCTATCAGTATTAATCAGAGAAAGCCAAACCTGCTACCCACACCAATCTCACAGGACACTCTTCCCATTAGCCACCTCTGGGGTCTACATGCCAATGATCACAACATACCCAAAGCCCCTGATTCCCTGACAAATGAAAGTAATCAGTAGCTGACTCTCTTGCTATAGCACGCTTTGAGTAAATAGCTTCTGTTTGTTCTCATTTGTGAGGTCTTCATTTTATTTCCACACTCTCTCTCTCTGGATGCCCCACTGAGATACACTGCCCACTGCCATTGACCAGCCTTCAGCCAGATGTGGAAATCATAGAGGCTCCTTGTCCCTCCATGATCAGATCTTACCAAAACTATACCAAAGTTCTAAGTCAGTACTGGGTTAGAATTCCACTCTCTTTCCATTGGGTTCTGCACTATTTATTATATCCAGATTTCATTACTGTTTCCTATTTGTCTGCATTCTCTGTAGACTTCACCATTCTTTTTCCTCCTTTTTTGTTCTTCCATGTTACACTGTCCTGTCAAAATTGTCTTTTACCATAAGAAGACTCAGAAAACAGAATATATCCACAGACAGAAGTGTCAAAGAATGTCCTTGTAGACCAGTAAGTTTGTGGTTCTTACTATGCTAGAATCTATCCAGAAAACTCTGAGGTCACCAATAAAATTGGGTAAGGTTCTGTTTCCATCTCAACATTGTGTCCGTAGCCTTTTCTCTGGTTTTCCGTAAGACATGCGTATTGTTAGGTCTACGTCTGGAGACAGTCATCATTCAGGCTGAGGACTCAAAGCACCTAAGTCATCTGGATCTAATTCTCTTCTAAGAAAAACTCCTGAATCTTAAACATGAACTCAGAATCCCAACTCTTGTGTCTATCTTTCTATATGGCTTAATATCAGCAAAGATTATCTGAGGAATATGTAACTGAAACAAAACAGAAAGATATCATGTTGGTTATTTTTCTCTGCGAGAAAGAGACTAGTAGAGACTTACTATTACAGCCTTGTAGATCAGAGAGCTAAATGTTCTACTTCTCAACTGACCACTTTTATTAACAAAGACACATTTATACAACAGAACAGCAGCCACAGTGGAAAAAAAAGCCCACCCTTTTGCAAAAGAAAAACCAAGACAAAGAAAAGTCTCTCCATTTAGATCAATAACAGTTTTCCAATGAAAGGAAAATAATCCAATGTCCTGCCTTACACTTCAACATCTAATTGTCTATAAATATAGACAGCCAGTTTCATCAAATCCTAGTAGGTATAGGCTCTACTCTGTCTTCAATAAACTGCCATTTTTTCACAACCTATTCTTCTAAGTAAACATGCATGTAGATGTATATGGCAGTTTTCAATTAGCCCATATCACTTCCCTACCTCCAAGCTCCTTAACTGTAATACTAGGGCACTTCTTAACAGCCCTAAATCATTATTGACAAGTAGAAGTGGGTCTAAGAAAGCCAGCTCCTCAACAGCCAGGGTTTGATCCCCAGTATGCCTTACTGCCCCACCTCCAGGGCACACTGAGATGGCGATTAAGACGGCATGGTGATGCATGCCTATAATCGCAGTGCTTGGGAGTCTGAAAACAGGAGAATCACCATGAGTTGGATCTGTGTGGTGAGACTCTGTAGACCCTGTACTAAATACATTCTTTAAAAAAGCCATCTCCTTTGCTGTTCTGAAGACAACTAAAAGATACAACGTACATTTTAGAATTCCCTGCACCCCCAGAATCATGCTAATGGTATACACTGAGGGCTGTTGTAGGAGACAACACACCCACTTGGCCTTCTGTCCTTCCTTGTGTCACACACCCTACCAGCTTCTCCTGAGAGAATGCTGTATGTGGGTCCTTGTCTCAAGATCTGCTTTCAAGAACTGAAAGGTAAACAGCAAACTTTCCTCCAGGGTAGTCCCATAAGAATACTACTTCCGGCCTAGATTGCTTAACAAGGATCGGATTTACTTTCCATGTAAAGTGAATAAAAATAGTGGCCAAAAATATATGATAAAATAGCTTTCAAGGTACCGGGCACTGTCTAAATATGGACAATGATCTCTAAGAAATAGTTATATGAGTCCTAAAACTATCCCCATGTTATAGCCTTGAGAAAGTTTCTAAGCCAAGAGAAAGGGTGCCTTGATAGGACTCCAAAAACTCCTCCAGGAGAGAAAGCAGGGTATGGGGCACATGGAGAGCAGGGAAGCCAGGGTGCTGGGGAGACAAGACACCAGCTACAGATATTCTCTGCACAGAGAATCCCTGCCACCCTTCTTTCCTCTCTTCATCCTCAGCAGCCTCCTGTGTCTCACTGCCACTCCCTCCTCAACTTCCTGTAATGGACTGAAGGTCACACAGGTTATCTACAGCTTTTGGCATATGAATGAAGCTGTCATAAGCATTTTATACGTGTCACTTGGGGAACATAAGCCTGAATTTCTAGGTCACAGCCTATTTGCATATTAAAGTTTAGGATAGGCTGCCTTGCAGCTCAAAAGCACCAAATAATACCCTCAATTGCCAGTGTCAACCAGGTCTGAAATCAAAATGACTCATTTCTCTTTGTATCAGTCAGTTTTTGCTACATAACAAATGACCACAAAAATCTCAATGGCATGCAGCAGTATGTGTTTATTTCTCAGTCACACATCTTCTGGTTGGTGGGGACCGCTTCTGCACTCCAGGAGTCTCATGCCTGAGATAAAGATGTAACAACTTCCTGAAATGTGATGTCCTCACAGTAATGGCAGAAACAGAGAGCACACACTGAATCACACCAGAACATCTCAACCCTCTGGTTTTGTCACTCAGCTAACATCCCATCAGCCAAACAAGTTCAATGGCTTAACAATGTTAAAAGGTCATTCTATCTACTCTAAGGCCACGGCAAGAGTGTAGACAATACCACTACAACAAGAGAATAAAACTCAGGGACCAGCAATTCAATTTTCATATACTTAGACAAATCTTTGCTTCAGTCACAAAGCAACTTTTCCCCCTTGCTTTAGAAAAACTCACATACATAATGTGCTACAGTTTCTTCCTCAGAATAAAAATCTAGATTTGCTAGAATCTAGCCTCTGTTTAATCCCAGAGCCCTGATTAAAAACTGAATGAGCCCATTGCTTGAGCCCCAGGATTAAGCAGATTTATCCACCCACTAATGGGTCACACTAACCTAGACAGACACTACTTACATGGAAAGGCTTCTTAAGGAGGGCTCATGGCATGCAAGCTGAGTCTTGTGGCACTGACAAGTCACTCCAATACTAGGTTCAAAAGTATGAACTACTGTGCTTCAGATTCCTATGGATACCTCATAGAAATGCTCCTCCTAGGCAAATAACACCCACTCTACCCAGGGAAACAAGGCACCATGGACATCGGAAAGCCCTCCCAGGCATTTCTTGCAAAAGGCATGGCACCCTGCACAAGACATGTATTATAACCCTCAGTAATATTTGGATGCATAGTCTTTTATCTTTCATTCACTCTTTTGAGTTATTCTTTCACTGACTCAACAAATATTCACTGAACAACTCCACAAGACCAACACCAAACTGAATTCTGAGGACTAAAAGATGCACATGTCACAGTCACTGAAAAACCTGACCACTTCATTATCTCCAGGTAGGACAGGTAAACCAAGGCTAAAGCATCACTCTATGGATGAATAAATCATACAATATAAACACAAAAAAGAAAGCAAATGTGATTTTTGTGGGCTCTTACCTCATCCAGAACAAGATTATCATCATTTTATAAATGGAGAAATCAACATCAGAGAATTGAGTGACTATCCACAGAGGAAGGAGGGAAGGAGAAAGTCCAGGAGATAAGTCACAGAGAGCACAAAAGTGGGAAGGCCAGTCACACTTTCTAATTTTTTCTCTGCAACAATTCAGATCTTTTGCTTCCTTCATCCTTCCAGTCCTCCAGGGAATTGCTATCAAGGGAAGCCCTTCTTTTTTCACTGTCTTCTCCAGAGACTATATCTTGGCCCAGGAGAAAGGAAATGGAAAATGGCTTTGGGCCATCTTATTCATGAACTTGCAGAGTAACATCCCAGCAGGAGTTATCTCAGATTCTCTAATTGGTACTGGAGTCATGCAATCCTGCCTGGCCTCTCAAGTTGATTATAGACCACTTCTTCTAAATGGACGAGCTTATTTTTAATTCTGTTTTAGGAAATCTCCTCATTAGTATTTGCTGTTCCATTTGGGGATGGGAGAACTTGTCAGGTTAGCCAAGTGTGTCCCTAGAACTTTCTTTCCATCACCACCAAATAATATCCTGTGATATCTTAGCACTTCCTTATTTCTCACGGGTCCCACCCAACAATGGGTAATCGAATCTTAGAGGCAGGAGGAGACAGTAACCTCTTGGTTCACTTCTGCTAAAAGGAGGTATAAGAAATCTGTGGTAAAGAGAAATACATTGGTTCACTGTAGTTAACCAGGTTATAAGGGTGGGATTTTAGCCACTGGTGGAGGCAGCTGAGAGATTGTCAATAGCACAGGGTGAATCCTATAAAGAGGAATTTCTCATTTTCTATAAAGCTTACATCAGTGGTAGCTGAGTCCCCAGTGCCATCTTTATTTGTTGTTGTTGTTGTTGTTATTGTTGTTGTTTTAGTGTATATTAGTACAGGGTCTCACTACACAGATCAGACTCATAGTGATCCTCCTGTTTTCAGCCTTACAATCAGTGGGATTACAGGCACACACCACCACATCCAGTCTCAATCACGATCTCAGTGCAACCCAGGGAAGAGGCCAGCACGGTAGGTGGGGGATCTAATCCCCAGCATCGGTTGTGTCTGCCTAAGCATGAATTTTAATCTGCTAAGCTATCTGGCCAGTCCCCCAGTGCCATCTTTAATTTTCCTATTGCATTCCCCCAGCTGAATGATTGTCACTGTCACCAGCATATTCCCAAATAGCATGCCATGCTGGAAATGTATATACTGAGCTCAATCTAGAAGAAAGAGTCACATGAACAGTCACAAGGGTGATTCTGGCTCTGGTTAGTGTTGGCTCAGGATTCAGAGTGACCATTGGAATCCAGCCATTCTTTTCACACCACACTCAGCAGGCATCATCTAGCTAATGCTTAAGTCAAGTCTTCCTAGGTCTCTTGCTGTCCTGCAGCACAAGCAGGCTGGACTGTAATCAAACCCAGCCTCTATACTGGGAACCTGATAAAACCACACTTCCCTCTTGCACATAAGTAGAGATATGGGACTAGAGAGCTTAGGCACATGTTTTGTGCTTGGTTACTAAAATAGCCATAGAATCCTCCATACCCTCCCTTTGTTGTTTGAACACCAATGTTTATGGCTCTGGAAGAGTCCTAGTCTCTAGGAAGCAATGGTACCATACTTGGAAGCAATCTGGATCCCATTCCCTCCATGGAGGAGAGCTGCCAGGAGAGCTGCTCAAACAGGTACAATTATGTTGGATTTTGACTAAATGAGAACTTTTGGTTGACCTATGCCACTGAGATTTGGAGGTCTTATTATCCCCTAATTAACCCCTGCCCTAAGAGTTCCACTCTAATGAGTCTTCCAGCTTTGTCCAATATCCTGCTTCCCAGCTATTCCCTCCACTGAAGAACATAAAAAGAAACAAGAGAGTATTTCTTAGGAACAGAAGAAAACACAGCTGCAAAGCAGAGTCCCCAGCCTGCCAAGGGTCTCCAGAGCAGTGGGCTACTTGCCAGACGTTCAGTGGGAATACCACTCCACTACTGCCCTCTACCATTTCCATCATAAGAAGAGTTATAGTCACTAATTTCAACTCCATTAAGTCTGGTAAATATTAGTACAAACAATCAAATCATAACTGGCCTCCACCTTCTGTTGACATAGGGACAGGACAGGAAGATAGACTACCCAGAATGTCCTTCCAGTGAAAAGGATATCCTTCCTCCAGATACTTGAGGGGTGGGTAGCTTTAAGCACCAAACTGCTGTCTTGAAGGTAGAGAAAGGTGTCAGAGTCCTTATCCTTCATCTAGTGCCCTTGTAGACTTTAGCATGTATCTGGAAAGAAAGGCACAATTAAGGAGATCAGAAAGGCTTAGGCTATGGACCAGTCAAGTATGAGGATCACTAAAGGTTACAGGTCAGGATGTACCCGTGATAAGGTTAAAGGTCAGTCCAAGACCAGAGATCCATTTGCTGTTGAAAGATAGAATAGAGGTCCATGTTACTCAAAGAGTCTGATCCCAGAAAGTGGCAGTTCAAGCCAAGTCATCCAATGATATGCATGAATTTGTATCATATTAGTCTCTGTGCTCTCTGCTGAGATTCTGGGATGAAGAAGTACTAGACCTTCTTTGTAATTGGGCCTTCTTTGAAGATTTCATTGAAAATAATTTCCAGGACACAGCAAATCCATGTCAAAACCTTTCCCATGATGAAGAGTAGGCTCTCCTCATTTTTCTTAATGGAATTTCTACTATTTGGTTGTGAGCCCCAGGATGGCAATAATGTTACTTTATTCAACATTATATCCCTGGTTCCCTTAATGGTTTCTGGCATATAGCTGATGGTTAGCTAATTTGTCTTTAATGAGTGAAGGTGGCTCCGGATTGGTGATGTGGCACTGGTGGTTGGCCAGCTCGTTCCTACAAATGATATATCTGTCACAAGTGCCTCCTCTGTCAATGTTGTCTCCCATTCGGCATCCTGGCTCTGACAGTGCCAACTAATCTGTAGCACATCCACACATCCACAGGACAGAAATTAGTACAGAATGTGTTGATGCCCTCACAATTCTTCTTGTAGGGTTCCTTCAACTCTGCTCTTAGGAGATAGAATCAGATTAAGCATCAATTTATCAGTTACCATTCCTTTTTCTTTATTATCACTTTAAAAGGGTCTCATGAGAGACAAAAGGTGAGTAGAGGTTCTTGGTCTTCCCTTTCTAATTGTGAGCCATACTGTTGAATCATAAAGAACCCAAGGGCTTCAGACACGGCACCTGAGCTCATGATGCCATAAGAGTGCCTCAAAGACCACAGAATGGCTTAGAGGAAGGTCTGTGGGTCAAATATCTGCTTGTTTGCTTTGGAATTCTATGAAGACTTTCCTTGAAGCAGGAGTGCTTGTGCTCTGACATCTGTTGTCAAACCAATCTCATTTGTCCTGTATTATAAAGAAGACAGTTGGGTCCAGAGATTTGCCAAAGCTCAGGCAGCAGGAAACTGCAGACCCTGAATACCAGTGTCTGCCTCCCAGGTAAAAGTTTCCACCTACATTGCTGCTGACTTCCTCATTGTGCCCCAGAAGACTCTGTCATCAGAAGTCACACTTTGCTCTGCAAGGGCTCAGCTCTGATGGGCAGGGCTCACAGGGGTTGATGGATGGGAGAAGGAGAGGAGTCTAATCACATCACAACTAAAGCCACCACTGCCTGGTGTAAACTCAGTTACTGTCATTCTCTCAAGAATAGTTCTTGAAAATAAGAGGCTGGGCCAAAAACCATATTCTTGACAGGCTACAGTTTTGTATTTCCTTGAATTTCCAAATATCTGTGTCAAAATTGTGTAACTGCCTATATCACATTGTATGGAAAGTTATTAGAATATCAATGATGGTCAGAAAATATCAT
>PVJA010054639.1:0-11495 GCA_004027025.1 Myocastor coypus
AGGATACGGAAGATGTCGGAGACCTGACATCGGATAAGATAGGGGAAAGAATATTTCACTCCCTTTATGTACTTTCGATATCTCTTCCCTTTCTTCATCCACTTAATCAATTATCCTAACCTGTCATTAAACTAAATCATTTTGCTTAAAATCTAAGCCTGCATAATGAAGAATGGAAGAAAACGCACACTGTCCACTCAAAGACTGCTATTAAGGGCATTTTTATACTTCTTTTGAAAGCTCTAATAGATCCTCTACTCTGTGTACTGTCTCCTCATAAAGAGACAATTGCACTTGGTGATTTCTCTCTCTTTAAACGTCTCTTCTCCTAATGCTCAGATATTGACCGTGAATCCTACTTTGCTAAGAAAATAAAATCACCAGAATTGACTATTGCAAAAATCCCTATATTAGCCAGATCTGCCTACCATCGCAATCTCTTTCCCTTTTAGTGGATAGAATTCTAGGGGCCATCGTTCATTCTTTCATCCACACCAAATCACTCACAACCTTGAAATTATCCTCCCTCTAATCAACAATAACCAATTCTCAGACTTGAGGCTCTGTGTATAAACTGAGAATGACCCTCAAAAATAAGAAAGCTCCAAAGTACCTATATGCATGGAGTTTCCAGGTTGCTCCATCTGGCATTCTCTCTCTAACCGGCTCCTTTCAGATTTCTAGCGCGCATGCTCTGCCTTTGCTCTCAGCTTCTCCCATCCACCCTTGCACCAGGCTTTTGGAGCCCAAACTCCTAACAGTGAGATCCTCCTCCTCGCAATGCTGGCTTTGACACTTTCATTCTATTGCTTTTTAAAACTCCCTTCTCTTAAAACTTGGACGCCCCCTCCCTTTGGAAGTCACAAAAATAAGTAAAATACAAGCTAATAAGTAATCTTTCAGATCTGCAGAAATAAGAAGTGGTACATTGCAGAGACTCAAGAAGAAAAGCCACAAATGAATTTTCTCTCTCTTTTTTTCTAGGCTTTTAAAATGGGTATATTAGGCCAGGTGTGGTGCACGCCTGTAATCCCAGCACTTGGAAGGCTGAGGCAGGAGGATCAGTACGAGTTCGAGACCAGCCCAGGCTACAAAAGTGAGCTCAAGGTCAGCCTAAACTGCACAGCAAGACCCTGTCTCAATAAATAAATAAATAAATAAATAAATAAATAAATAAATAAATAAATAAATAAATAAATAAAATGGGTGTATTATTATGTTAACATAAAAGCAGTACAAAATAATCATCATAGAAACTTTGTGTCTATCAAACGATGTAAGGTTTACTGTGGAATTAAGCTATATTGGAAAATGGGTGGTGTTTTCCATTTCTTTAAAGGTAATGATGGAAACTTCTGGTAATGAAATAAACAGTATGTTTGTTTACACTGAGAATAAACAAACAAAGATTTTTGTATGTTATATTACAATTATCAGTTGTTTACTGTGGGGGTAAAAAAACATTTTCCGTCCAAGCTCAATATTCCTCAAATGAAGGGGCTACTCATAGATTTTGGCCATCTCAGAGTTTAAATGTCTAAAGAGTGACAACTGAAGAAGTACATTTAACACTGCCAAAGCACATATGAAGTAAAGAAATTTTTTGTTCCTATTTTGGTCCAAAGAAACTAAAGATATATTTAAAGATAGATAGAGATAGAGATAGAGATAGAGATAGAGATAGAGATAGAGATAGAGATAGAGATAGAGATAGAGATAGAGATAGAGATAGAGATAGAGATAGAGAGAGATAGAGAGATAGAGAGATAGATAGATAGATAGATAGATAGAGATAGATAGATATGTCCTGAAGTTCCAACAATTTGTAATTATATCTCTTTTCCACACACCTATACCTGAGTTTCAACTAGCCCATCAACTATTGATATAACACTGACTTTTTTTTAAAAAATTTCTCTTATGTAATAAAGCAAATATGAATTGTGTCACTGTTAACTTTTTGTATGCATTCATGTTTCATATTCTTTCATCACTGTTAACAGAGTTAGTTTCAATATGAATGAGGAAAAAGTCCTGCAGAGAATTTTGTCTTGAAAAGTAATTTTTAGGTTTAAATATTTGCCAGCTGACTTCCTCCGGTATAGTTTAAGGCACAAAGTAATTTTCATTCAAATGTTCATTTTTTGGAAAACAAAACAAGCCCAAAATTGTAAACACTTAGAATATTTACTTCTAAAGCTAAGTAAACAAAGCAATTCTTTTTGTAAATATCAAAACATTAAAGCACTACCCTGGAACCTAATTTTGAATTTGCTACTCTATTCATCGCATTTTCAAAATTCCCTTTGAAATCATATTAGTGTGGAGAGTTGATTATTTTGAGTGTATAAAAGCCAACACAGCCGTTAGTATTTGACATTTAGAGATTTGCAGCCACCTGAGATCTCTTTGTAAATATTTATGAGGAAAGTTTCCCTCTAGCTTTTAGGACATGAACAGTTATTTGCCAAATTTCAGCTCTGGTTGCACATTTCCTTCTTGGGGACAAATCCTTGGGCACCTCCTGAGTTAGCAAGTCCACTGACTGAGTACATAAATGTTTCACATTCTTGCACCCCCTTATCTCCCATGATCCTTTGGCCTCAATGTGTATGGAATCGTTCTTTCATTTCACATAGCAAAAATGAGGCATGAAGGACACCACATGAGGAGGTCAAAGAATACAAGGTAGAGTAAGAATTTCTGTGCAATATATATTTTCTGAAAATACTGTCTTTATCAAGGAACCCCTTGGAAACAAAATAGACTTTCACATAAATGTACATGGCTAGTAACAACTAATGCAGTGCCAGTTCATTGAGGTGTGAAATTAATACAAAGAAGTTCTCTACAGATCACAAAGTAAAACAAAGCAAATTAGTGAAAAAAAAAAAAAGGCTGCTGTGCTTTACGTCATGCAGTTACATTTCATCCAAATATTTTTCATTTCCCCAGCTGTATGTATCAGTAATCTCTTCAAATATTCAAATGTTCTTTCCCCTTTCCATTGAGTTATGTACAACATTTTAAAAGATTTGCATTAATTTTATTTTTAAAAAGGAGTTTATATGTACCAGTGCCTTGCTATGGTATTTTAACCCCGTATGTCTCAGTACCTTCTGGGTAGCTCCCCAAATCCTTAAGCCTGTGTGAGAGTTACACGATGAACAAAATAAGACAAACAACAATAAAGCAAAAAATATTGAGACAGAATACAGGAGGGGAGTTGTTCTGTTTTGTTTTGTTTTGTTTTAGTTGTAAACTGACATTTTATTGAATTCAGTAGGTATGGGGAGACAGACTTACATTCTACAGGCTCAGTCATTATCTACACTTGAGCTCGAACAAAGTCATGCGGACTCTCCGCTTTACTTTCTTTTTTTTAAAACATTTTTTTTTTTTCTTATTTCAGAACCTTTATTTGTCTATTCACTCATTTCCATGGCCGGCTCAACCCACCCCGAGGGCAGGGCTGGCGCAGCATGTGGTGCCGGGGATGGAACCGCGGTCCCCGAAGCCACCCAAGTCTTCCCAAGGAGGCGCTCCAGACCACTGAGCCATCCCGCCGGGCCCTCTCCGCTTTACTTTCTAAAGCCAACTGGTTTAATACCTTCTCTAAACTACTTCACAGAAAGAAAAAAAATAAGAATATCTGTTTCTATTCACTAAGGTATTATTCAACTTACTCTGATAATAATGTATGGAAGAAGAAGCCCGACATGAGGAGAGCCATAAAGCCCCCATTATTGAGGGAACACAATATATGTCAACAAAATATAGTTTTAATGATAACATTTTTGCCCACTAACCTGAGCGAAGGTTCTTGAGAGAAAGAAAGCAAACTCAGGAGCTGCAAGCCCCCAGTCAGCTGTGCGCAGACACCAATAAGACCATGAACCCAAGCCTCTAACCCCATCTCTTCTCCCATTACCTCAGCGCCAAGATTTATATCTTTCCTCATGTGACTGCAAAGTCCTGGGGTGGACTGTATTTGCCTGAAAACAGCCACAAGAGTGTCTCCCATTCCTCAGGCTCTTCTAAAGCTTCTTTGTTCCCTCTGAGAAGGGACACACTACTTCCTTTTCCTCGAATTCAGGTGGCTTTGTGGTTTGTGAATAACCTGTAAAAGGCCATATACTCTGTAATTTCCCCAGCAGAATAATAAAAGAGATTTGGTTTCCAACATTTTTCAAAAATATTTACACCTTGTGCTATTAGATTGAGTCCCGTGGCCCTCTGCTACCCAGGCAAGATGAGCCATGCGGAATGGCCACACACAGGAGCTGCCATGTTTTCACCATCTTCTGCTCTTTCCAGTGCAGGGACCAGCCAGACAGGTTGAGAGGGCCAGATGTGGTTCTGGCCCTCACCACCCACTCACCTGCAGTTCCTGCAACTTTCAAACCATAAAGCTGCAGAAATGTGAAAGAGAAATCAGCTGTCTCCACCACACTCTTTGTTATTCCTGACTGGGATCTGTGAAAATAGTAGTAGTAGTAGTAGTAGAAGAAGAAGAGAAGAAGAAGAAGAAGAAGAAGAAGAAGAAGAAGAAGAAGAAGAAGAAGAAGAAGAAGAAGAAGAAGAAGAAGAAGAAGAAGAAGAAGAAGAAGAAGAAGAAGAAGAAGAAGAAGAAGAAGAAGAAGAAGAAGAAGAAGAGGAAAAAGGAGGAGGAGGAGGAAGGAGAGGGAGAAGGAGAAGGAGAAGAAATGATTCAAAATTTCACGAAATAAAACAATATAATTTTCTTCTGGTCTACAAAAAGAAGTCAGTCCTTTTCTCACATTTTTGTAATGTTTTTTCTTCTTTTTCCAATTTCACATGTATATATCTGGTAATCTAAACAACTAAGTTGGAGACAACACTATGTAATACAACATACACTGCAAATTCACATTGTAGCTTGTTTCTTTTAAACTATTAAGTTGGACAGAAGCTGGCTGTTCAGCTGTGGTACCTAGGGCAACCTAGTAAGAGAAGTGTGTGCTTCTGGCTTTGTCCCCAGTGGTTCATTCCCCCCGCAGCCTTGCCATTATCATCTTTCGAAAATGAAAATTCAGCTTGGTAAGTCCCGCTTTTTATCTCCTCTCTTTTTGATCAGTTCCTGCTCGCACTACAATTCTTTGTCTTCATCCCCAGTTGGTCCCTCCTTATGGGTCAACAGCACTTCAGTTAATCCTAGACAGTCACTTATAAGTGATAGGAGGTCATAGTGTCACTTGCTTCATCAAAAAAGGCTAACTCCAGCTATCAACTCGGCATTAAAATTAAGTCGTGTAAATAAGGATTTTCCTCCTTCAGCACACATCACAAACACTCCTTCACTTGTGATGAGAGAGGTTCCCATAAATTAATAGTGAGTTGCAAATATCTTCAGCTCAAGTGCAGTCAATACAGCCAGCCTATCATATGTGACAGCTTAGTGACAGAATGCGCCAGAGACTACTGGTTACTTCTCTTGATGACATGACTGACTGGTTATGTATATCACAAGACAATACTTCACTTTACAGAGATGGTCTTTAGAACGATCAAAGTTCAAAGTACAGTTTCAATTGAACGCATAAGACTTATAACATCATCATCAAGTCAAAGAATTTAAGCAGAGCTGTGCTATATCAGAGACCCCTGTAGCCCCTTTCCCTTTCTTAAGACAAACTGCTCAACTGTGCACAATTTATCCCAATTTTCATCACCACTTCTCTAAACTTGTGCTTCGGCTTATATTCTGGTCTAAACCTTCCAAGTCTCATTAACTGTGGACCATCTGGCTGGATCTGTAAGAAGCTTACATTTTGTCCGCACTCTCCACCAAAATAGTTCTGTCTTTAAAAACTTCCCTCACAAGTGCTCTCTCACAATCTTTGATCAAGTTGCATAACTTGAGTACTATTTATCATTCCTGTATGAAGGTCATTTTTGCCATAAGATTTTGGCAATCCCCCTATTGACTGAAATCTATCTTTCTACTCCTTGCAACTGAGTGCCTTTATAAATTTCTTTGACAGTAGAATCCCGCCAGCATGAGAAAAGTCCCAAGTGGGCCTCTTGTTAGAGAGATCCACTTATTTCATAGGCGAGAGCTGTCCCATCTGAGGCCTCACAGCGTGGTGTGCAGGTCAGAGATGAGCCATCCCAGGACAAGCCAGACCAAATATCTGACCTACAGAACTGTGAGAGAATTGATGATTGCTGTTTCCACCCACCCTTTTCTCTGTGTGACAAGGTCTTCAGTAGTTGAACTGATGTAGTCCCCATCTTGAAATGAGCTACCACTGCCACCAAAACCTAAAACAAGTGGCAATGGCTTTAAAAATCTTCTGCCAACCAGGCAATGAAAAGTGAGCAAAAAACTCAAAGAGGCAGAGGAAAAATGAGAAAATTTCTATAACAGATTACAAAAATAGTGACCAAACTCTAACAGGACTGGCAATTGTCAAGCCAATACTTTTATAAACACGCAAGACAGAATACATACGTAATAAAGCTGTGGTTCTAACCAGAGGAATTAGCAAGCAAAATGTTAAACAAAGAAGGAATTGTTACAAAAGTGGGACGTTGAAAACATATACAATGCCTGGACCTTAATATGGTGGTAAATAAAACTCGACCTTAATTCTAGTCTGTTAAACACTTAAGAGATTCTAATAAGAAGAAATGGTTTTGGAGTTACATGTTTTTTATATAGGTCTTGCATTACCATGGCTTTAACCACCCAACAGAAAAATTTAACCATGGGGCATGAAAAGTAAATCCAATTTAGTATGATGAGCTGTAAAAGGCTCAAGTCAACAGCTTCCAACATTGCCAGTTCTACTGATATCCTGCTACTATTATGAACTATTGGACTATACATACATCTACTTTCTCTTAGTTCAATGAGAAGAAATATTTCTACCAATAGTGTTTAGAAAAGATATCATGTCTGCATCTTTTGCTCTGAACAACTACTATGAAGACAACAATATGCATTGTACTAATTATTGTAGTTGTCCTACTAATGTATTTTGAAACTGTCTCATTGTTATTATTAAAAGTCACATTTTTAAAAAAAAAAAAGGAATGGTTTTGGGGTAAAGATTCAAACGAAGGTACAGATGAAAGATTCTTTAGTAATATTTCAGAAAGATGTAAGCTGGCCTGTAGTAGATGATTTTAACTAGAAGAAAATATGAAGACTCCTAATGATTCTTACACTATCGAAGTAGAGAGAGGACTATCTCAAAGCAAAAAATTAACTTTTATCTAATACTATGAATTATAATATGAATCCTAGGAGACCAATGAATTATTTAAAGATGATGTAATGATAAGGATTAAAATGGATTTAACCAGTGAAAGATAGAAAGGAAATGACTGAAAAATAGCAATACAAGCTATGTCTCCTATAAATGGAAGGGTGCCTTAGAGGGCAAACCCAAGAAACCAAAAGGCCAACCCAACTGCCTACGAGAGTCATAATGACAGACTTGTGGAAGCAAATTAGGCCTTGATCACAGCATACCCACTGCCTCCAGGCTGCCCCACTGGCAGTTTACACTTTGTTTAATTCAGAAAGTGACTGCTTCCTCCTTGGATGGGTGTGGCTCTATCCCTGTCCCTGGAATGCTGGGCCACCTGTGTCACACTTCAACTACTGGAAAATGAATTTGACTACCACAGACAGGAATTGGAACCATCTTAGGTGACCTCACACAGGCCATGAACTTCTGGCAATAATGCCACCACATGATATACCTGACAGTTTTGAAGACCAAAGGAGAGATCTTGTGTGAAGAGAGGTACAGCACTTCCAAGTGACTCAGACACCTTAGCTAATGCCCTATATGTAAGAATGAACCCTTCCAGTACCACTTGAAGCAGGCAGAAGCTGCCCTATCTGAGTCAGGATCCTCATGACAAACCACGGAGCTGGCTTCATATGCATGGATTTCCTGGACTCACAGCTTGCAGGGGAAGGGGTTGGATCATTGCAGCATGATACTTATAGAAGGGTTAGCCACTGATCAGTGGACTATAGCTAAACGTGGGAGGTGAAGTCTGGTTGGATGAGGTAGGTCCCTGGGGGCATGGCCTGGAAAAGTCTGTCTCCCTCTCTCCTTCCTCGGTTGCAGTCTGCTGCCTGCCAGATACGGTGAGCACCATTGCTCTGCCACTCCACCCTGCCTTGGAGTCTAGGGACTATGTATGGCAATCTCAGTAACCCTTGAGCCAAAATAACCCTCCCTTCATTTAAGTTGTGAGTGTCAGAATTTTGTCGCACCAACAAGAAAAGTAACTAAGACAAGGAGCAAAGAGAAAAGGTTAAAGGGTGTCTTAGTTACTTTTCTCTCATTGCTGGGACCTATACCCGACACTCAAAACGAAGGAAGGAAAGGTTTATTAGTTCACAGTTACTGGAGGTTTCAGTCCATATTCTGCTGGCCCAAGGCTGAGTGGAACAGGGCAGAGAGCATACAGTTCATCGCTGCGGAACAGCAACAATCATGATAGAGGCAACTGACCAACCAGTGGAGCAGAGAGCAACAGCTCTAGTCAGTCTCTCTGTCTCTCTTTATATTACATTCAGGCTCTCCACCTCAGCCTATCCACCTTAGGCTACACTCATAATCCCAGAAGTACTTAAAACAAATAATCTCAAGGATCATGGATCAAGTCTCAAACTCTAGATCAGTACTGAGACACATAATCCCAGTGACTCATGAGTCAAGTATCAGTCTATAGAAGTCCCCGCCCCATGACTGCATAAGGCTTTGAGAGGACAACTAGACATAAACCATAACAAAGGGCTTCCCTTAAAAAAAAAAAAAAAAAAAAAAAAAAAAAAAAAAAAAAAAAAAAAAAAAAAAAAAAAAAAAAAAAAGGCTTATAGCTGAGGACAGGGCAGAAGATTTGGAGGAAACATCTCTCTGCATAGCAAGTACCACTCGGAGAACAGGTAGCCCAGAAAGAACTTGAAGAACTTGAACACTGGCATGCACTGACAGTAACCATAGAAACTGAAAAAAAAAAAGTTCTCAGTTCTGATTAACTCCTGATTCAACTGGCTATCATTCTAAACTCAGAAGCCTACAGAAAAGCAAGCACATTTCTAGATAGAAAATGTTTACCTGTGCACAATACCCTACATGAGAAATGTGGATGCGTTTGTCAGGATCCTCCTGATAATATGTTATTAGGGAGAGATTTTAAAGAATTGACCGATAATTTTGGAAGCTGGGGAAGGATGCCAATATCTGCAGCCAGCATCAGTTAGCTGGAAATGCAGGAGAGGCAATGGCAGTTCCAGTCTTAGTCCCAAGACCTGGGAACCCCAGTGTCCTATGGTTTACAAGCTTAAGAGACAGCAAGAACTGATATACATGACTGAAGGGAGGAAAAGGCAGCGCCCCTGCTGGGTGGGAGGACTTCTTCCTTCCTCTGGTTGGGGGTCAGTCTTTCTGTTCTACTTAGACTATCTAATGATTAGAGGAAGTCTTTAATTAAAGTATGAATTTAGATATGAATGTCATACAAAACAACCCCAGAATGATATTGAACAATTAGCCCAGTCACCTCCTGACCCAGTCAAATTGCATAAAATTGGCATCACAGTAGTGCTCAATAATAACAAAAAAAATCTGAGGAAATGAAAGAGAAAAAAAAGAATAAAAACAAAACCCATAGAAAAGTCAAGCCCAAAGCAGTTGAAACAAGTAGGCTCAGGTATGACACAAACATTGGAACTATCATCCAGGTATTTAAGATAACCACAATTAAGCCGGTCGTGGTGGCGCACGCCTGTAATCCCAGCACTGGGGAGGCTGAGGCACGAGTATCAGTGTGAGTTCAAGACCAACCTGGGCTACAAAAGTGAGCTCAAGGCCAGCCTGAACTGCATAATGAGACCCTGTCTCAAAAAGACAAAATAAATAAATAAATTAATTAATTAATTAACCACAATTTATATATCAAAGCTTTTGTTGGTGTAAGATAGGCCACATGCAAGATTAGGTAGCTTAAGAAGGAATCAAATAAAATAGCAGAATTGAAAAGACTTAGTAACAAAGATAAACAATGCCTTTAGTGTGTTTATTAGTATGCTCAATAAAGGTAAGAAAAAAAAAAGTGAAGTTGCACATAGGTTAATAAAAATGACTCACACTAAAATACAAAGGGGGAAAATAGAGCTTAAAGAAAAGAAATTTTTAAAAGCAGATGATTCAAACCATATGGAAAAATAGAAGCACAACAAGGATTATTTGTACTTCCAAAGAAAAAAGAAAGAGAAGAAATATTTGAATAAGCATTTAAATAAGATCTTCCAATATTAATTTAAAAACTATCAAATTCCAAATCCGACGAAACCAAGCAAGATGAGTACAGCAGGAGAAACACACACACACACACACACACACACACACACACAAATTTGTATGCATTAGCATTCAAACTGCTAAAAAATAAAGAAACAAAAAAACTGTCAAAACTCCTGTGAGTTAAAGTATTCATATGTGAGGTATAGTTGAAAGATTTGATGAATATGAATGTTTAAATTTTTAAGATTATTTCAGTGACAGGAGGACACATTGCCACTAACCCTCTTAAATGTTTCCTCTCATCTCAAATGCATTTATCCCACTCTCTTGTTGCTTTCCAAAGCAGTTCTGGAAGTCTTCTTCCGTGAGTATCTTCATGAGACGCGATCAGAACCACAAGGAGAGCTGCTGTTGGGAAAGCTCTGTCCAAAAGGCAGCGACGTGCAGCAGCAGTGCGTCACCATCCACCTTAGGGATGGTGCCCGACACTCATGAAACAAAAATTTCTCCAGAAAGTGGCATGAAGAGTGGAATAAGTCTGTTAAGAGTGACAATGGTGCTTTTAATGTAATAATTCTTAAAAATAAACATCCCCTTATGCCTTGTATAAAAGAGAAAGTCCATTTAAGATTCCTTATCAAAAAACTGCAGGCCACAAAACAAAAGATATCGCTACTTATGTAAGTTTGTACATCAGAAATGGGCCTATTATAATCATAAAAGAAAGGAACTCTCAAGCCATGCTAGACTCAGTGAAAATAGAAATCAAGATTTTTCTCATGTACACAAAATGGAGAAAACTAATCTCCAGCAGATCTGCACAATAAAAAATATCAAAGAAGTTTTTTTTAGAGAATAGTATCATAGAAGAAAGAAATCTGAATGTGAACCAAGAAATGAAAAACATAGGGAATAGAACAGATAAAGTGCAAGATTTAAGCTGGGGATCTAGCTTAGCAGCAAAAGCGCCTGCCTGGCAAGCACAAGGTCCTGAGTTTGATCACTGGAACCAAAAAAAAAAAAAAAAAAAAAAAAAAAAAAAAAAAAAAAAAAAAAAAAAAAAAAAAAAAAAAAAAAAAAAAAAAAAAAAAAAAAAAAAAAAAAAAAAAAAAAAAAAAAAAAAAAAAAAAAAAAAAAAAAAAAAAAAAAAAAAAAAAAAAAAAAAAAAAAAAAAAAAAAAAAAAAAAAAAAAAAAAAAAA
>PVJA010054640.1:0-11484 GCA_004027025.1 Myocastor coypus
TCTTCTTCTTCTTCTTCTTCTTCTTCTTCTTCTTCTTCTTCTTCTTCTTCTTCTTCTTTCTTCTTCTTCTTCTTTCTTTTTCTTCCTCCTCCTCCTCTTCCTCCTCCTAACTTTTCCTTTTTAAAAACTTAAGCTCGGTGAGACAGAATTCTGAGTTCACCATGGACACTCACATTATGATACTGATTCTCACTAGTTTCAGGAAGAAAGCAAGACATTATGGCCCCCACTTTATGAATGACAGGCCTGAGGAAATAGGTTATCTCAGAACAAGCACACGTGTGCAAGGAGCACAGGGGAACATCAACCCGAGGGCAGGACACGATGAGCACACTGCTGTTTGCAGAAGTTCTTCATCCAGAAAGAGCTTCTCAGCTGGCATGCTGAGACCATGAAGGCTTGAGTTAAAGCTTGAGAGGAGGTGGGAGTGGCGTCAGGGAATTTCAGGGGCAGGATGGTTACAGGGAGGAGTGAGAGTGATCTGCTCTCTGCTGATGTCCCTGCACTTCTCCTGAGGCTTCTGAGCAGGTGATGCCTGAGACAGGCACCAGAGAGACTTAGAAGAAGCCGAGTGGAGGAGCTAAAAGTGGCAAGGGGTTCTTGGGAGCAGTCCACTGGGCTCCGACGGGCTAAGTACCCATACCGCTGCAGTATGGAATTGTCATCTTAGCACTCTGTTTTAAATGCTGGCCTAGGGACTTGGCACATAGCTTGCAATTCCATATCATTATGCTTCCTACTCCCCATCTTGAAGCTGACCCCTCAGCCAGCCCCAAGGTGAGCTTTGTATACCCCCACCTGCCCAAGCTAAGCCTGAACTCGGAGAGCAGCAGGGCACACAAGGCTGTTCTTAGGGGATCTGGGTAATGACATAACAGGATGAAGGCCAAGGCAGGGCAGGCCCAGACTCACAGAGAGAAACCAGGCTGCAGAGCAGCCAACCCATTTCTAGCCTGCAATGGGCAAAGATGATACGTGAAACAGAGGAAATGTGCTTGCGTACTGCCACCATGTAGTACCCATGGAAGACTCCTAAGGAGATGTCTCACAAGTGATTTGATGTTTGGATCTGGATCTGGCTCAGAAGAAGGGCTAGGCAGTGGCTTGGGCCCTTCCGCACAGGTGGAATCCACCACTTTAGACTGTATAGGATAAGGAAAGCAGTGCATATAAGCAAAGACAGGGTTCTACACAACGTCAACTATGAGAAAACACAGCTCAAGATTTCCTCTTTGGGATATTTTTCCACAGGGCCTTCATATTTTCCCCAAACTCTCCATTTTCTGAGAGGTACATTAAATCCAACATCTGCCATTCTGAGGAACGGTAGCCTGAGCTCACATCTCACTTCTCTCAGGTCTTCCTTCCCCACCTCAGAGCTGCTGCTCAGCTTCAGTTGGTTTTGGAGGATCAAGGGCTGGCACCTCTGTCATGTGATTTTTGGAAAGGGAAACAGAACTTTCTGAATTACTCTTCTGCCTACTCTATTTCTACATCCAAGTCACCTGCACACTCACCCTATGAGGAAAAACTCATAAGTGAAGGGGTTGATGGGTGCCCCAGAAAGCACAGATTTTAGAGCGGTCTTTTGACTCTTTTGCAGAAGGGCTGTATTTCCATCTCAGCCTTCTTACTTGGCAGGTAATGCACTTCTCTCCCCAGAGTACTGCACATTAGTTGATTGGCTGTTTCAGTATGGCTGGCAGGAGCATAAACACTTGAAGACTTCTTACAATGACAAGAGAACATAACATATAGGAGCCCACAAGCTAGTTATGTTTAGAAAAATTACCATGGGGTTGAGATGGCACGTTGATGTAATGCAGCTGATGGTTTATGAGAATTCCTTCAGCCTAGCCTCGGCTACATAAGCACAGGCACATTCCTTGCTGGCAAACAGGCAGCAGCACCCAGTGGGTTCAATTTTTCTGGCTTCCATGACTGACCCTTCAATTTCTACTTCTCAAGAGACAAGGGGGCCAGCAGTGGGTAGGGGAAGGTTATACAGCGAATTTTTCTGTAAAAACTTTTTGAAGCTGTGAATAGCAAAAGGGAAAACCCAGAAGCACTTTAGGAAATTAGTCATCTAATAGTCTTCTAATACAAAATGTCTTTGGTCACAGTTTTGTGTTCTACTGTATGGAACATTTGTTAAAAATGGGCATGTGGGAAGATCAACTATCATATATGTAAGGGTCAGAAAGGCCCAGTTTCATATTCTAAAGAAGGAAGAGAATTCTCATTACTAAAACTTGTCAACTTAGTTCCCATGATGGAAATTCATACTTTGAAACTGGGAAACACCTTGAGATTCTCTGTTTCTGTTAATTTTATAATATTAAATGCCAATAGTTAGGTTTCATTTTCACTCTGTTATTTAAAAGCATAGAGTCAGTTAATCTATTAACAGTGTTTTTCTAATGGACACATGCACAAATATGACAAAGCCATCCACTTAAAAAGCCTGACAGATTTTATTTAATGTATTAAGGAAGAATTAAAATGAGAAAAAAATAGTAGAAAAATATTTTATTCCTAGGAGTAAAAGAACATTTATGCATATGTGCAGGATAATTTGGATAATTGTACTGCCAATTTCTGCTGGTCTTTTGAAATGAGTAGTTAATATTTAAATTCCTTTTTTAGTCTTATTTTTTTCTTTTTAATTTCATCTAACTTTTCTGCTGTCATTTTGTTTTGTTGTGTTAACTAACTTGGCAAGTTTATATCTGGTAACCCAGACAACTAATTTGAAAATGACATCATACAACCATTCTTAAATTTCTATTACTTTGTTCAGTGAAATTTTATATCATTTCTAATACTTTCCTTTTTTACTATTTTGTATTCCTTAAATTTTTTTAAATCTGTTCCTATATTATGAGGCCAACCTACCTTGATAATTAGGCCAAACTTAAGGCAGTTGCTTATCTTTTTCATGTCCTATTAAAATGTGTCTTTAAGGGGCTGGGGATTTGGCTCAGTGATAGAATGCGTGCCTAGAAAGCTGGAAGCCCTGGGTTCGGTCCTTGGGACCAAAAAAAAAAGAATATGACCTGTAAAATGTGTCTTTAAAAATAAAAGTCCTGTGGATTGAAGTAAAAACTAACACAAAACTTTCTTTTAAAAAGAAAATGTCTTTGAGTCATAGTGAACCAGTGGTGTCAGCTACAAGGGGAGCAGAGCTTGGGGAGAAACTTGGAGGTTAGAAAAGACTAGACCAGGTATTTCTGAAAAGTCTTATTTCTGCCTGTGTCACTGGGAAGTAAAATCTGGCTGTCACTGATAAATAATGTCTTGTCACCCGAGGAGAGGTGATCCACCACATATAATATAGTTAAACTTAAGACACTTCTGATACCACACCACGGTGTCCCACTATCCTGCAGAGCTGATGCAGCATCAGGCCATTGGCTGCCCACATCAACCTAACACATCACTTCCAGTGTTCAAGTGGCTTACTCCTATGCAAGACCCTCACACTTGCATGTGTATGCATGTCACCAGGCCAGTTAGGGTGCAAATACTGTACTTGAATTTTTAACACTCTCTGAGTGGTGTCTTGGCTGGCTCCAACGCCCCATTTGGGAGCAGTAGTTTAAAACTCAGGGTCCCAGTTGCCTTCTACACCAACATTTCTTCAAACTGAACAGTCCTTTAGTTGGTGTAGCCACAAGAGCCATCATCAAGGATCAGACCCACTCAGCCTCCCTCCTGCCATCTTCTGGGGCTGAGGCTTTCTCAGGCTTCTCTCTATCCTTTCGGGCAAATGTCATATATTTTTTAAAATGCTGTCAGAGAAGCAAATGTTTTCCTTCTATCCCCTGCCAACTTCGCTGTGGCTTGAATTGCTTTACACTGATATCTAGGTTCCAGGAAAACTGGAAGGATACCTCCCTAGCATCCCTGGCCCTGTTCACAAAGCAAGGGGCGTGGGCAGGGTTTGTTATTGTCTGGACGTAAACATAGCTATCACCCTAATGCACAGAAGCAGGAGAGATGACACTGCCATTATGCACAGACAGAAAAGGTCTCTGCTGCAGTTGATGCAGTAAGGAAAATCAAGCGAAGTAAAGTATAATTGAGATTTCTAAGGAAAAGGTCTACTTCTACCTAGGGCACCTTATCATTTGGAGATGCATTATTAATATACTCTCTCTGTTGATTATCAGTATGCTACTTAATCTCTCGAGATTCACTACCCTCATCTGTATCAATGAATAGTAATAAGTTCTCAGAATTAGATCAGATTAAATGGTGTGTGTGTTAAACTAGCTAATGGTTTATATGAATTAAATTCAGTGGTTGGTGTACTGCCAAAATAACACTATATAATGATACATGAGCCAGTGAGATAGTTCAGTGGACTAAGAGCCCTTAGGCAAACTCAGGTATGGGGTCTAGAACCCTGGTACCCCATGCTACACTGGTCATAGCCCTGGGGCACACTGAGCTGACCACAGAGTCCAGGTGTGGTGGTACACACCTGTAATTCTAGTGCTGGGGAAACTGAAAACAGGAGGATCACTGTAAGTCCGAGTTGCATAATGGAGCCCTGCACAAAATACATGAACTAAATACTAATACTAATACAATATATTGTGTTATTTGTGTGTATTTATTGCACTTCTAATTTCAGTTGATATATGCAAATCAAAGCAAATCTGTGACAGTGTTACCTGAGACATCATCAATACATGTGGTCCTGGCTAAGAAGTCTTGCTCTGCTGCCCCACTCCACCTATCCCCAGCTATGGCATTGGAATTGCTGGCAGACTCCAAAATGAAATGGGTCACAAAGAATAAAGTACCAGCTTTGCATATTCAGGCTGAAAAAGTAGTACAAACATTACAGCCCACTACAATAACAGATGTTTTACTAGCTATATAATGGAAATATACCATCGTACCACTGGTAGAAATTTTCATGTCCATTGACTGACAGAATCGGCTTTCAACTGATACTCTTATGCATGTTTAAGGTAAAATAATTTAAATTAAATTAAATTGAGTATCTCGAGTTTACTTAATTAAATCATTTACTGAATTATCACTGATTTAAGAGAAACTGAAAATATTTATTAACCATATTATGAAAATGCATCTTACCACTTTCTAATAGTTAAATAAGCTTTTTATTTGCAATGCTGGGGATTGCTAAGTGAGCACAATGTTGAGTGGCATCTCCAGCTCCTTTGACTTTTTTTTTTTCCTTTGACTTTTTATTCATATTTTCTTTTGTTTTGCGACAAGTTTTCCCTAAATTCTCCAGCTGGCTATAAACTTGCTATTCTCTTTTTTCAGCCTTCTAAGTGCCAGAGATTACAGTCATGAATGAATACACCCATTTTAAATAAGCACTGGCATCACTACTATATAACTTAAAATCTATTTGGCTTGAAGTGGGTTTCGTTTTTACTTTGCATAGAATTCAAAGATGGCACACCTCAGGCCATGAATATATTTTCAGTTGGCATGCCACTAAATTTGTTTCATTTAAATAGAATATTCAATCTTATTTAATCTCATACTAGACTTGTGTAATTATACCTGTCAGGGGAAAATAAATACTGGAAAGGAAAACAATTATACAAAGATACTGATGCATTTGAAAGGATATTATCTTTTACAGCATTACTGTGGGAACTCATAAACTTATCCAAATGATTGTGAAATTGCTCAAAATAATTTTAGAGTTGCAAAGCCTAAGTATAAACCATATAAGTTTTATATTATTTTATGAATAATCTCTAGAACTGCAATAACAATATGAAAATGATTTAATTTGTTTTGCAAATGCTCTATACAGTAAAACTATATTTGTTCTAATTTGTGGAGTTTTATTTAAAAAGTAAAATAAAACAAAGCATGTAATATTTCTGTGATAAGTAAAATAAAAGGCAGGACAAAAAAGTCCTCAAATATAATCACATCTGACAAATTGGAGAGAAGAAAACAATTTAAGATGGTGATGAAAGAACTTAAAGTAATTGTAAAATCAGACTTGGAAAAATATTGGCTGTTTCAAGAGATACTAAATTTGGAAAGTTCAGGGCCCAGCAGGATGGCTCAGTGGTCTAAAGCGCCTGCTTAGGAAAGCTTGGGCAGCTGCAGGGACCTTGGTTTGATCCCCGGCACCACATGCTGTGCCAGCCCTGCCCTCAGGGCAGGCTGAGCCAGCCATAAAAATAAATAAACAAATAAACAAAAGTTCTGAAAGAAGAAAAAAAAAATTTTTAAATAAGTTTGGAAAGTTGGAAATTTGAGTTTGAAAAAAATTTGAATCTAAACCAGCCAAGTTGACCCTTTATATATAACATATAAGGTGGCACAGGATTACAACTCATTTTCCAAACACATGAGGCTTCAGGACCACTTAGGTCTAAGCCATGCCTACATGGAAGCTCTGAAAGCACCGCTCTACAGATGACTTCCTGAGAAGAGGAAAAGGATTCACACACACAGAAGAGGAGATTGAGTCAGCGCTACCTGGTCATGAAAAGCCCAACAACAAAAGAGAAAGAAGCCTACTGGTTTTCTCCTAGAACTATTTGGCCTCCATCCAATCAAAAGAACTAAGCAGGCAAATCCAGACAGTAGCATATTCTACAAGATAACTGGTCCAGACTTTTCAAAATTGCTGAGGTCACGAAAAGCAAATAATACATAAGAGATCAAAATGGCCAACCCCAATGCACAATTGTTGGCTGCCTCAGAAAGAAAGGCAAGACGTTAGAGGCATGGCAGTCTATCTGGCCTATGAATTAGTAGCCCCAAGTTTTCCCCCATCTACTTGAGTAAATAATAAGATCAAAAGACTTCTAGTCAGAGGTAACTTCCTCTGTGCAGATGTCAGATGTGGAAATTACAATTGAAGAGATGTCAAAATCTATCAGGGCAGGGTATGAAGCTATGACCACAGGGACTGAGTTTCCAAGGAAGCACACACCTGACTGTGTTATCTAAACTTTTATCTTTTTAAAAACATTTATTTATTTATTTATTTATTACTTATTTATTTGGTACAGAATCTAGCTACACAGCTCAGACACTTAGTGATCCTTCTATATCAGCCTTCCCATTGCTGGGACTGCAGGCCAGTGCCACCGTGCCTGGTTTTGGTGACCTGCACTGTGCATCCAGATTCCAGGTCCAGCACAACGAACCTGGGTGCTTGTGCTTTCCAGGCAGACACTTAGACCACTATGCTATGTCTCCAGTCCTCTAAATGTTTATTTTTCACTTATTTTGATGAAAAATTTAATGAACAATTCTTTGGGTAAGAAATACAAGATAGTATGAAAAGTGGTTTTATAAAGCAATTAAGCTCTTAAATCCTGATAATGATGGAATAGTTGCCTGAGAAAACAATAGAATTCATGGAGGATGTCCTCATCATACATCAGGGCTGAATTTTCTGAAGGACCCCAGGTGAGGTTGTTGGACATCAAGACATTCCTGATGTAAAATGCTATCCTTAGCATTTTGCAAGACTGCATAATTATCTAGACCACTAAATCAGTGTGTTCTACTGATAAATAGCCCAAAAGGATAAAGGGGTTTATAAACGTATAACTGTAAAGCTTTTAGTGAAGAAAACTGTAGTAGTCATTTATTGAGAACTTCAGTAAAATTTGCACCATGCCCATTTTGAACTGTTCCTAACTGTGCAACTGAGGATGAAGTTTCATGTCTGATCTTTTCTCTCTTAGGTTACCACGTTAAGTAGCCAGGATGTAGGTGTTCCTAGGTGCTCCCTAGCTAACTAACACCTTTTAAATTTTCTCCTCCGTACTCTGCTCTCCAGTGTTCTTCAAGTCACCTCATAGTCCTCAGAAGCAGCCATCTGCTCTCCCGCTTTCTTCTCATTGTCTTCCTGCCTCCTCACTCTTCACACAGCTATTTGAAAAACTCAGAACCCTTCTTAGAGTAAGAACATTCCCATGTCAGTGTCAAGTACCAGCTGACTAAGAAAGCAAGCAAATAAACAACTGGAACAGTAAGTCACAAACTTGGTGTGGTGACACACACCTGTAATCTCAGTCCTTGGGAAGGCTGAGGTAGGAGGATTTCAAATTCCAGCCCAGTTTGGGCAGTTTTACAGGTTAGCATGACCCCATTTCAAACTTTAAAGAAAATGGGAAAAGGGTACTGGGGATATAGCTCAGTTCAGAGCCTAGGGTTCAACCCTCAGTAACACACACACACACACACACACACACACACACACAACCACAGACCTTTTGCTATCATGTGACACTCCAGGACTTCTCTATGACTGATGCAATTCCAGTAGAACAGTGGTAGCATGGGCCAGAGCAAGCCTTCTTGTCAGTCACTGGCTAAGGACTACCTCCTCACTAATCATTAGAGGTCTTATTCCTGAGTACAACCCGCCCAGCTCCCAAATAATGGCCACAATCTAAGACAAAGCCTATAATCAGTTTTTAAAGAAATGTGAAGCTCAGCAAAGGCATAGAAATACCTCAAAGGGTTCAAAAGTAGCCTTTGGCCACAGACAAACTCATTATGTACTCATCATCTACTCATCCATATGGGCTGTACCTCAAAGATATAACCAGAACAGAGTGCATTATGGGAAAGGATATGTGCAGCTAACACAGAAGACTTGATTTAGCAGAGCTGTCAGATAAAAATTGCTTGTTTGTTTTTCTGTATCTGTGTGATTTGTCTAATTCTTTGCTCATGAAACAAAAGAACTGGTACATGTGAGACTCACCAGTACCTCTGTAAGTTATCACTATGGCAACACCTGCAAAACTCCATACTGACACCCCTGAAGTTGTCTTCGGTTAGACATGCTATGTATGAAACCATACTGAAACTTAGCAGCTTAAAAATGAACAACTATTAATTTTTTCATGAACTTACAACTTGATTTGTTTGTATTCTGTTTTTTGGCAGGGACTCCTGGGTACAGCAGATCTCTCCTCCATCTGATATTGGTGGGGCAGCTCTGGTAAAGATGGATGAACTACTTCCAAGATAGCCCTGTCACAGGGTTGGCATATTTGTGTTGCTTGTTGACCATCGCCTATGTGGGATTACTGATTTGGGACTTGAACGTTCCTATGGGTGACTTCTTCAAGTGGCCAGAGTAGACTATACACCGTGGTACTCTTAGGACAATTGGGATTTCCATATGACTGCTGAATTCTCTGAGAGTGAAATGCAGACACTTCCAGACTTTCTTATAGACTGGATTACAATGTGGTGACGTATCATTTCTACTGGTGAAGGTGAGTTTCAAGGGACCAAGGGCAGGAAGTGAATACCAGCTGGTCTGACTTATGAGGTGAGGCTGCCAGTCCATCAGGATTAGCACTAGGGTACTAATTAAGGAAAGTTTCAATCAGACCAGTTTACACTTAGCAACATAAGCAAAGGTATATTGTAACTTGATAAATTTTCCATACGAAATGCTTCTGCTTTTAAAATAAAAGTTACTATTTCAGGGGCAACATTTTCAGGTCCAATATGAAGAAATGGAATAACACCTAGGACTCATTCAAGGTAGATTAAATGTTGCTCTGAATGCTTCACCTTCTAGGTAGAGTTTAGATGTGTAACTCAGGATGACAGGTACAAGGACAAGTTTGGGGATACAAAGTGTGGAGAAGGACAGCCTCCTACTCAGCCTACTCAGGGCTGCAGGAGCTTTGGAGCGAGCAGAAACAGGGTGACAAGGCAGGCGTGGCTCCATGGAAGACTGATGGCATGGATATCACTGAGTTAAGCTAGACTCCAAAGGAAAGAAAGTGGGAGAAGGGCGTACAGGCAGGGAGAAGCAGCTGCATTCTGTTCTGTCACCTTCTGGGGAACAAAGAGAAGCTATGGGTGGTCATTCCAAACACAGAGGTTAGACGTTGCTCTTTTAGACGAAGGGAGGACTTGATGCTCATCTAAGACATTGGTGAGGATTCTTGTATTGAGGATGTAGAACCTGTCGCAGTAATGAGAAAGAAGCTTACAGGCTGAGACTGTAGGCTAGGTTGCTGACTTGTGTTTCCTCAACCTACCTCGTCACTACATGCTATACATTTTCCCCTGAATATCTGGAGGCCTTGAGTACATTGTATGATGGATTTTCCACTCCCATTTGATTTTTAAACCCGTGGAGTCTGTTTCTCTGCTATTCTCCATGAGTACAGTGGCATGCCTCTGTTACTATTACTTCTTTCTGCTCCAGTGATTCAGTAAGCAGAATTTCTAAATCTCTGTTCTCTATCACTATAACCAAATAGCTGCCATAACATAACTTCTAGAGAAAAAAGACTTGTTTTGGAATTTCCTGATGAAGATTGGATAGATTGGTTGTTTTGGACATCTACTAGAGGCTCCAGACCTTCGCAGCAGGAAGCACAGTTCTGAGCAAACATTTTGCATGTTTACCTGAAGTGAAACAGAGCAGGAGCCTGAGATCCCACAGTCCCTGTTAAGAGCAGAGCCCAGTGATGTGAGGACTGAGGGCTTCCCACCAGCATAGCTCCTGCAGATCCCCAGCACCATCCAATGGCACCACTGAAACCCAGCCTACACAGTACAGACCTTTAAGAGTCATTCAGATCCAAACACAGCCTGTCAGAGGGTCAAACCTCGATTCTAGATTTGAAACCCTAAGTTTTACTGTATGTATGCTAAATTAATAGACAAGTCGATGTAGCTTGACAGCTTAGGTGCCAGGAATATGACCTAGAAGATTTTAGAGAAGGATTATCTTTGAGAATTCCAGTATAGGGGATTACATCTGGGGACCAGTCCTGGGTATAAAATAAAGACAAAGAAACATAAATTGTGGAAAAACCACTACTGTGAATTAATTTTGTGGATGATAGATTTGAGAGACTGAGTGTGATCACCATCAGGTATGCCCTTCTTTATGGACAGGCTCAGTTTTCTGGTAGGCAAGATACTTTATGCCCACCCACAGTCTCCTATAGCTCAGGCTTGACTTCCTAGGAAACCAAAAAGCTTCCTAAAGGGCAGGATCTGCTCCTCTGAGTAACACTAACTAATACATCCTTCAAAAAATAAAATAGTCCTCGCTTCGGCAGCACATATACTAAAATTGGAATGATACAGAGAAGATTGGCATGGCCCCTGCACAAGGATGACACACAAATTTGTTAAGCGTTCCATATTTTTTTACTTGAAAATTAGAGACTGGGCCAAATACCATAGACTTGACAGGCTACAGTTTTGTATTTCCTTGAATTTCCAAATATCTGTGTAAAAATTGTGTAACTGCTTATATTACATTGTATGGAACATTATTAGAATATCACTGATGGGCGGAAAATATCAATTCCAAGCTAAGTCAAAGATATTTAATATTCAGAAAGCCAGTGAAGATAAGCTCAAGTACCTAGGTTATAGAGTAATAGTATCAAAGCTCTTCTGCTGGAGGGTAGAGAATGTAAGTTAACAGACCAAAAATTGGAAAAAAAAAAAAAAAAAAAAAAA
>PVJA010054641.1:0-11494 GCA_004027025.1 Myocastor coypus
CCTACTTTATGCATTCTGAAACATATTCTCTCTACATTTATGATCTCTGAAATGAAGGTGATTGTAATTGTTGTCCTTAGGTGGTAACATAGTTAATTACCAGTTTTCCCTCTCCTGGTAAAATGTACATACAATAAGGGTGCATCTCAGATTTCAACATGATCCAGCACAACCCCTTAACACATTGCTCTGTTCCTAACAAAAACAAGAATATTTTTGTATTAATGATCTTGGGATTTTACAACAGTCCCTGTCAGGTTGTACTTCTGTCACTGCTATTCCCATTCTACAGATGAGAAAACAGAAAGCCAAAGAGATATAGTCATTTGCTAAGAGTCACAAAGGTAGTAAAGTAGATTTTAAAAAAAGCCCAAATGTCTAAGATGGGTGCTTTGCCAGGCCTATTGGCCTTTTTTATTTTTTGGCTGGGGAACAGGCACAGACAAAGAACATCCAGGCCTCTAGTTCCTGTTCCTGGGCTGACTGTCCTCCCCACCTGTAGCAGTGCTCCGTCATGGGGATTTATTCCCAGGTCTTCAGGGTGGATCACTCATTTCAGAGTGAGGCTGAAGGGAAAGCAAAGGGAAGGAACCGTTTGTGCCTTGGAGGCCTTGTGGGATGACTCACTCTTGTGAGACTGAGGGAGCAGGTAGGGGCAGAATAGACGGGAAGGTAGAGCAGGAAGATGTGAGCTTAACACTGGCATGGGGAGGGACTCCAGTTAGAAGGATGGCTCAAAGTTGAGTCCTCACACTGGTGAATGGGAGGTGCTACCCTTTCATCCCAAGGCTTCTGAGGTGGCCTGGGAAAGCAGAGGCTCAGAGCAGTCACATTTGGCTAAACTAACACAAGGTAGTATGTATTCTCCAAGAGCTGGAGGGAGATTGGCCTCAACATACGCCACCTCAGCATGCTCCTATAGTTCTTATTGCATCCCTAGGAGAGGGCCTCAACTCTTTGGTGGGTGGCCTTTTATGACCTCCACCTTGCTTTAGACACTATATCTTTTTTTTATTCCCCTTGAAGTCCTCAGCTCTGTGTTTTCTGATCAGCATCTTACATTGTAGTGTCTGATTCCATTTCTGACATCTCTATGATCCCTGAGGGTAAGGGCCAGGCCTGTCCTGTCTGTCTCCCCACCAAACTCTGATCCCTGCAAGTTGAGACCAGGTGAAACGTAGGCTTCAATCCTAGACAAACCCATAGAATGGGTTGGGGTTGTATAACTCAGTGGCAGAACATGTATTTAGCATGTATGAGGCCCTGGATTCCATCCTGTATCACTACAAAATCAAACAAATTCACTGAATGAATAAGAAAACAAATCAGGTATGGAGGAACTCTGTTCCTCCAGGACTGGAGCTAGAGTGGTAAACAGTATGGCCCAAGGGTAAATCTGGGTTCCATAAAGGCACTGGTGATCAGAAGTTGGCACAGAGCATATGCTGAAAGGGATGGCACAAGAGGCAGGCAGGCAAGGACTTGTATGGCCCTTTTGTGTAAAGCATAGGGGATGGATTTCAAAAGTGGCAGAGCATGGTTCTAGGACCAGAGGGGGGCATCTTGGGTGGGTCTTGGATTTATGTCCATTGTTGATAGGAGGGCTAGAGAGTGTGCTGTGCAGCAAATAGAGGGACAGAGAGAAGAAAGGGGTCTTGGGGAGACAGTGTTAGAGGTACCTAGAAGACCACCAGTGCACTGAGAACAGGTTGCTGGGCTGGAGAAATAACAAGTACAGTCTTGCTGTATGCTGTGTACTATTCTGGTACTTGTCTCTAAGGATTTGGCAAAGAAGTGGAAGGAAACCCAGGTGTTGGGCTGACCTGGTTTAGGAGGAAGTAGTCTTGTAGTGGGACCTTGGCTAAGAGGGTATGGTCAGCCACAGTTGGGCATTGCCAGGGGCTGTATTTGTTGGTCTTGGAGAAACGGGACACAGAATAGAGAGAGACCTGTGGAGCAGAATCCATCAACAGCATTTTGGAGGAAGGATAGGTCAGGGCTGGGATGGTAAGTGTAGCTTCCCATTTACTAGGATGGTGAGGAGACATGGAAGGTTCTTGTTCTGCAAGGTGTACTGTGGCACTGGGGGAGGACTTCTTTCATTTCCTTTCTTTGATTTGTATTCCTGTTCTGCCTCTCTCTGTCATTCTGTCTCTTTAACTTTTTGATCTGAGCCTCTTAGGGCTCCTGGCCTTTGCCCAGTAGGCTTGGCCTTCACTCCAAATTGGACTTTAATACCAAGATTCTGTGTTTCCAACCTGGTCTCGGCTCATTTCATTGAATGTTTCACCATTTACTCCCTTTCTCGACTACCCCAGGTCTTTCTCCTGCTTGTTCGCTGAGTTTTGGTTATGTTAGGATTCATGCTGGCTCCTGTCCTCTTATGCTGGCTCAGTTTTTCCCTGTCTTTCTCGCAGTCATGTGCTGGCTCTTATTCTTTCTTGCCATTCCTCAAGCCTTCTGTCTCTTGTGTGGCTTTCCCTTCCTGAGCCTGTGGAACACTGGGACATTTCAGGGCAGTTTCACAGGGTAGCAGAGGTGGATTTTTTCCTTCCTTTTTAAATACACCTTGTGGCCAGCTTCCTACCATTGTCAACCTCCTGCCATTCAGAGGCCTTAGGAGAGAGGGATAGGTGGAGGGCAGTCCCCTGAAAAGGCCGTTAGGCCATCTGCATCGCTGTTCCCTTATGTCCATGGGGCATAGATGCTTCCTGCTCACAATTTTTCTCTTCCCTGGGGAGCAAACCAGGGAAGAGCAGTGCTAGAGCCTAGTCCCCTGCTCCTTTCCCCAGATCATTACCTCAGAGGAGGCGGAGCGGCGGGGGCAGATTTACGACCGCCAAGGTGCCACGTACCTCTTCGACCTGGACTATGTGGAGGATGTGTATACTGTGGATGCCGCCCATTATGGCAACATCTCTCACTTTGTCAACCATAGTGTGGGTAACCCTGGCAAGTGGGCGGTGGGGGAGGTAGGCGGAGGCCCTTCCTCATTATCCTGCCATTTCTTTTGTTGTTATTGTTGCCTAGTGTGACCCCAACCTGCAGGTGTACAACGTCTTCATTGACAACCTTGATGAGCGGCTGCCCCGCATTGCTTTCTTTTCCACAAGAACCATCCGGGCAGGCGAGGAGCTCACCTTTGATTACAACATGCAAGGTAGGGATAACAAGAGCCCAGGAACAGGGGTAACCAGTGATGTGGGATGTGAGGATCCCATACCAAGGCACCCTGGTCACTCGGAGAACCAAGGGAAATTCCATAGCTGGAGCTTTAAAATGCTCCTCCTGGCTCCAAGCATTCTATCCAGACTCCAGGACTTTTGCCCACATTCCTATCCCCAGAACACCAATTGTGAGCCAATCTCTCAAGACTTGGGGGGCAAAGGTTTGCCTGGAGAGAGAAAGCCCTCCTGGCTCTATCTGGACTGAACTGTACCAGCCCTTCTGCCTGCAATATCTTTGGGTGTCCTTATTTCTGGTGATCTCCATCCAGTACCTTCCTTGACAAATCAGTCACTCTCAAAGGAGAGTTCAGCTGTACCTCTGGATGCTCAGGTTGCCCTCTTATTTCTAACCCCCACTTGACTTGACCCTCCTAGCTCCCTACCAGTCCCACCTCCCCCAAGAGCCCTCAACTTGTGGCCTGAACACCCCTTCAATGCTGCATACTGCCTTAGCTCCAGAGTACCATCCCTGAGATTCCCCTAACTTAGATCCCAGCCTCCTCCCAGCCCCTCAAATCTCTGGGTCTTCTGGTATAAAGGGTGGCAGGATACTTTATACAGGTCTTCTAATGAGTCCTTTCCCTCCCCTTCCCGACTCCGTCTGTCACTCCACAGTGGACCCTGTGGACATGGAAAGCACCCGCATGGACTCCAACTTTGGCCTGGCTGGGCTCCCTGGCTCACCTAAAAAGCGAGTTCGTATTGAATGCAAGTGTGGGACTGAGTCCTGCCGCAAATACCTCTTCTAGTGCTGAGAAGTCTGAGGCCAAACTGAGGGGGCCTGAAGTCACCTGCCCTCCCCCACTGCTGTCCTCCTGTTGAGGATTGGCCCTCTCACCTGCCTCCACCTGCTCCACCTGCTCTGCCTCCTCCAGTGTCAGGACTTATTGAGGACTGACTCCAGGAGTCTCTTTGTTGTGTTCCAGCCCTTCTGTGGGTTGCACTTATAAACCTTCACCCACCTTCATTGATCACATCAAGATTTTCTACAGTTAGGTTTGGGGCCTACTGTAGAGGGTCAGAGTGGGTGGAGATCCAACCCAGCCCACAATAAAAAGCTGTGTTTGTACTTGCTTCTGCCTGAAGCCCAAGGACCCTGCTGCAGGCCTCCAGCCCCAAGGCAGTTAGACATTGAGGCTAGAGTTCCCAGCTTCCCAGCTGCAACTAAGCTGGTTGCCAGACCACAGAACCTTTGTACTAATGATGGAAAAGGGAGGTCTCCTGGGTGTGGGACTGAGGCTGGATCTACTCACTGTGCCAACATTGCTGACAATGAGATCTGTACAAGGTTCTGTGAGGACTGCCCAGCTGAGAGGTGGATGCCATGTGCCACACTAGATGAGGGATGGGTGCCTATGGCCCACTGAGCAGTGAGCAGGTGGTCTGGCCAGCAAGCCCTAGAGAGGGCTAAATCCAAGTTCTGCCTACAGGGAGCATGGAGAGGGTGTCCTGAGCTCTCAGAAATGCCAAGGGTAATTGACTGTGATGACTGCTGAGGCTAATGGAGCTAGAATTAAGACCTAGATAGCTGTAGATAGCACTTAGGGCAATGATATGCATTGTTTAGAAGCTGGTTAGGTGTCCGGCACTGAGTAAAGCACCTGGTACGTGTGGATTGTCTCAGGGAAACCTTGAAAATCACAGAGGTGGTTCCCAGGAAAAGGCCCATGTGGCACAAGGCAGAGTACTGTAAAGTCCCCAACTTATATTCAGCTTGTGAACTTTCACATGTGTTCTGTATAAGATTAGCTGTCAGGTCATAAACATGATTTATAAACAGAATGATGGGGGAGAGCTTACCCACTAGGATATAGTAAGGCAAGAAAGAAGCTCCTGGTGGCCAATCCTAACCTCTAGTCCTCTGCGCTCACTCCAGGCCCATGTCTCAAAAATTAACTGCCTTCAAATGTATAAAACGTGAAGCCTTGGCCCTTGCTCTCCCAGCCCTATAAGGTCTTCTCTAGGAAGCCTTTCCTGAGCACCTGTGCCCAGAGTGCCCCTGTGAGACTGTGCACCGTGCTACCAGAAGCCAGCTTTGTGTGTTTGTGTGTGTGTCCTGCTCTTGTCTCCCAGGCTGCCCTTCAGGCATGGGCTGAAGCTGGTTCTCCTTGTAAATCCCTCAGCCCTACCCAGCCTGGGATGGGCACCAATAAACTGCGTGTTGAGTGAACAGATCCAGGTGTGAGGTTGGGAGGGGGGCTCAGCCATTTGAGTTGAATCCTTTCACTTTGAACCCTCATGACATCCCTCATGCACCATCCTCTACAAACTTTTTTTTGTCTTTTTGAGACTGTCTTGCTATGCAGTTGAGGCTGGCCTTGAGCTCACTTTTGTAGCCCAGGCTGGTCTCGAACTTACACCGATCCTCCTGCCTTAGCCTCCCAAGTGCTGGAGTTAAAGGCGTACACCACCATGCCCGGCTTTAAATTAATTTTTTTTTTGAGTCAGGGTCTCACTATGCAACTGTGGCTGGCCTTGAGCTCACTTTTGTAGCCCAGGCTGGTCTCGAACTCTCACTGATCCTCCTGCCTCAGCCTCCCAAGTGCTGGGAGTACAGGCGTGCGCCACCACGCCCGGCTAAATTAATTTTTTTAGTTAAAAAAATTGCCTGGCTTTCCAAACTATCTTGATCCAAAATAAACTTGCTTCATGTGTCCATGTTGACACGCACTTAAAAGTAAACTACACCCAATGCTGTCTGAGTAGATAAACCATCATTTTCCATAAACTAGGCAAACAAACGCAGTAGTGATAATGAAATGTGCTAAGATTTGAACTGTGCCCTCCCTTTTCTTAGAAGCTTTGAACTTAAAGCCTGCCTACTGCATTCAAAGAAAACTTGCACATAGGTAATGGAATCCCAAACACCCAAGAGACCTCATACCTCCACTCCCAGAGAGCTCACATAGGGCAGTAGGATACAGGCCCCCAAATAGCTCGAAGACCTCAGACTGGATACAGCCCCCAAACCTCTTGGGGACCTCATCCCCTGGGATAGCCACCTCCACACAGCTCAACTAGCACATGTGGACACAGATCCCAAGAACTCAGGCTTCCAACAACCAGGCCCTCATATGTAGGGACAGAGCAGAACCCAAACACAATTCTGTCACCTCCCAAACTATTTGGAGCCAACTTCCAAATTGCTCATATTTCATAAGCTAGGACAGGCCCCAAGTGGCTGAGATGTCGCCACCTGGGTGCACACTGTGAAAACACCTGAGAGATCAAATGTCCTGAATACAGACCCTTAAGTGATTTTTTATTTTCGGGACTGGGGCTCAAATTCATGACCTTGCATTTGCCAGGCAGGCACTTGTGCCCCTTACGTGATTCTTTTGCTCCTTTTTGGAGATGGCATTGCGTTTTGTTGCCCAGACTGCCTTGAAATATTTGGCTCAGGCAGTCCACCTGTCTCAGCTTCCCAAGCAGCAGGACTACAAGCAAGTGACACTATCCCTGGCCCCTTAAATAGTACTATGACCTCATCCTTTGGACATACCCCAAATTGCTCAGAGACTATAAACCATCATTAAAAATCCCAGGGACCTGACTTTCTAGAACCTAGTCCCACAAGCAACTCATAATTTGCCTTAGACATACAGATCCCAAGAATTTAGATATCTCACAGCCTAGAAACACTGTTCAGAATTCATACCCTGGAAACCAATTTATACACAGCGTAGGAACATTTTGATCTAGACTCCTGAACAGTTTGGAGTTAGAACACTCTAGGGCTCTTGCAGCTATCTCATGCTTCTAATGTACATGTCTAAAGAGCTCCAATCATTGCAGTCTCATTGCAGACACCCCTCTCCCAAGCATCAGAAACTTCACAGTTTGGGATAAAGGAGGACAAATAAAGAGATCTCACACACTCTTAGGCTGCTGAAGTGCTCATAGACCTCATACCTTGGTGCAATATTAAAAGAGGGGACCACCCACTTGGGGTACCCTCTTGTTCCTTTCTCAGGCAGGAACTCTCTTTCCTCCAATAAATCTATTCTCATAAAGAAAATATTAAGGGTCCCGGCAGGATGGCTCAGTGGTCTAAAGCGCCTGCTTGGGAAAGCTTTGGTGGCTTCAGGGACCGCGGTTCAATCCCGACCACCACATGCTGCGCCAGCCCTGCCCTCAGGGTGCGGGCTGAGCCGGCCATAAAAATGAGTGAATAAATAAATAAAGGTTCTGAAACAAGAAAAAGATAAATAAATAAAATAAAAAAATCTTAAAAAAAAAAAAAAGAAAATATTAAGACAGCTGCAAAGTGATATGTGCTGGAACACTGGCCTAAGCCAACTCTTAGCTTCACATCCTGGAGATGGGTTCCTGTAGAGATTTCCAAAACATGGCTCACAGCTTTTATTTTTATTTTTATTTTTTTGCCTTTTTGAGACAGGGTCTCACTATGCAGTTGAGGCTGGTCCTGAGCTCACTTTTGTAGCGCAGGCTGGTCTCGAACTCACACCAATCCTCCTGCCTCAGCCTCCCGAGTGCTGGTCACAGCTTTTTAGACATAGCTCCCCAAACAGCTACAGGACAGGCCTCACACTCAGCCAGGCATTGTGGTACATGCCTATAATACTTAGCATTTTGGGAGACTGAGGCAGGAGGACTGCAAGTTTTGAGACCAGTCTGGATAACTTAGTAACTTGTCGCTCTCGAAGAATAAAAAGACTGGGCCCGGCAGGATGGTTCAGTGGTCTAAAGCGCCTGGTTAGGAAAGCTTAGGCGGCTTTAGGGACCGCAGTTTGAGCCCTGGCACCACATGCTGCGCCAGACCTGCCCTCAGGGCAGGCTGAGCCGGCCAATAAAATAAATAAACAAAAGTTCTGAAACAAGGGAAAAAATTAAACATTTTTTTTAAAAAGAATAAAAAGACTGGGGTGTATTTCAGTGCAAAGACCCTCGGTGCAATCCCCATTTTAAAAGTCTCACATTCTTGGTTCACAGAGGAGGTCAGAAATGAAACTACATGACACTCTTCACAGCTTTGACATGTCATATTTCCAGCTCTCGCGTAACTCAGGCCACACAGCCTGGATACTAACTTCAAATAGCTTAGAAACATTATAACCTTGGATTAGATCCTCAAATAGTTCAGAATCTTTCTTTCCTTTCCTTCTGTCCCTTCCTTCTTTCCTTCCTCCCTCCATCCCTCCCTCTCTCCCTCTACTTTTTGAGGCAGGGTCTTACTACATAACTGGCCTTCTGATTGCCATGCAGCTCAGGCTGGCCTCTCAAACTTTTGGTGATTTTCCTGCCTCAGCTACTGAAATGCTGGGATTCTAGGTGTGTACCACCACAGAAACTTCCCAGACTGGTAAGTGATTCCAAAATACAACAGCATGGATTCATCCTGCTAAACCATTCCTGGAATTTGCACTTTTTATCCACATCTGGCAGGACTTTGAACACAGATTCCCCCAGACAGCTCTGAAACATCACAGTCTGCAAAGCTGGCCACAAACAGATCCAATAACTGGGATGCAGACTCAGAACAGATTAGGGACTTTACACTGCAGACACAGGCTTAGATAGTTCTTTCTTTCTTTCTTTCTTTCTTTCTTTCTTTCTTTCTTTCTTTCTTCCTTTCTTCCTTTCTTTTCTTTCCTTCTTTCTTTCTTTTACTTCTCTTTCTTTCTTTCTTTCTTTCTTTCTTTCTTTTCTTTCTTCTTTCTTTCTGCAAAGAACTCAGGACCATGCTTGCCAGAGTTTCAGAGAATTTCTAACCTGAGACAGACACATAAATAATGGCTGAGACATCACAGCCAAGTTACATATGCCCACACAGTGGCCCTGGCACCTCATGTCAGGGGACACAAACTCCCAAAGAGTTAAGCCTTCAACCTGGACAGCAGGCTCTCCACAGGAGATGTATGATGCCAAAATGCTCCGAGCTGACAAACTATAAAGGCCCCAGCACGCAGATACAACAACCAAAGCCAGAAACTGAAACGGAACTCCCAATCCTGGAAAGAGAACCCCAGTACATCACACACTTCATACACTGGGACCAAGACTCCCCCAGTAGGAATCATCTCTCTCTTGGAAACAATCTGACAGTTGAGCCTCAAACAGCAAGGAGTGTAAGACCTGACATCTTACACCCTTGGACACAGATGGCGAAGCACCTTAAAGGCATAACATGGTAACAAGCTTTCATACTCAGGGGACACAGCCTGAAGCGGCTCATAAAAATCAATCCTAGCACAAAAGCCATAGCATCACACTAGACTTGTTCACAGAGACACTGACTCAAAATAGTTCAGGGAGTGACACCCTGTATCCCAATATTCACATGTCACACATCACACATCAGAAAAGAGAGGGACTTACGAAACTCAGAGACATCAAAATCTGTGCAGACATCACCACTGTTAAGAGACTTCACACACCACAGCCCTGGCACAGTGAACAACATAGTGAGATCCTGTCTCAAAAACTAAAAGTCAAGAAGGCCTGACACTGAAGAGCTCAGTGACCACATATCCTAGGACACCCACCATGAAAAGCATCAAGTCTATTGTGACACTATGGTTCTACAATATAAATGCAGTCTCACAGACAAATCAGCAAACTCACCAGGAGGAATGCAAACCAGAAATTGCTCAGATGCTCGGAACCCTTGAATTCAGGGCCCAGATGTCCTTCTGAGGCTTAGGATATAGACCTCAAAATCTAATCCAGAGAATTAATTTCTGGATGCTGAGCATCAAATAATTTTAAGATTTCAAATGTGGGATGGACACAACCGATCAGAGACCACCTTTTCTGGATTTCTGCATGTACAAGCCAATTTGGGACTTCACATCCTAGACACACACAAGCACATAACCAGAGAACTCATGTCCTGGACATACACAACAAACACATCAGGGACCACACCCCCATAACACATACATATAAAAACTCAGAAAAGTCAAATCCTAGGAAACACAAGCTAGGGAAATAGCTCAGCACAATAAGCACCTGCCTAGCAAGCACAAGGTCCTGAGTTCAATCCCTGGTACAAAACAACAACAACAACAACAAAAAACCAGGCATGGTGGCACACACATACATATAATCCCAGCATTCAGAAGGCTGAGGCAGGAGGATGGCTGAGAGTTCAAGACCAGCCTCGGGTACAAAATGAGCTCAAGTTCAGTTCGAGCTGCATAATGCGACTCTGTCTCAAAAAAAAAAAAAAACAAAAAAAAAAACAGGAAAAGGGATGGAGAGATAGCTCACTAGAATAAGTGCTTATGCTTGCCTGGCAAGCACAAGGTCGTGAATTCAATCCCTAGTAGCACACACACACACAAATCTCTAGAAACTATATACTCAAAAGGAACAGAAACCTCATATCCTGTGAAACACTGAAAGATCAGAAAATTCATGCAGCAGCATACAACCAAACATTTCAGAAGAATAACATTTAGGGGCAGATACCCACAAACAGATCATACACCTCAATTCCTGGGACAAAGGCACATAAAAATAGCAGATGCATCACATGTTAGAACAAAAAGCTACTCATACCTGGGGAATACACCAAAGACTAGACCCAGGACTTCCCATATGGAAACACACCCCAAAGAGCGTGGCAGTACACCCAAAAGCAGTATACACTGATAACTGCGATGGACACACACAGTTGAGGACCATACTAACAACTTGGGAAGGAATCTACAAGTAAAGCAGTTATGTGTAGACCTCCCAAGCATGATATATGCCACATCATGTCACACAAATCAGGGAGCTGCCACTGACACAGACACACATACACCTAGATCAGAGACCTCAAATCCCACAACACACAACCACAATCAAACGAGAGGCCTCACAGGCCAGGAGAACACCAGAAAAAGTGATCCTAGACCTGACTAGGATCACCAGCAACAAAGAGACTCCATTGAGTTCAGAGAGCTCATGAGCTGCTTCATATACTAGCACAGAGATGAGAGAGCCCTGCTGGCAGACTGACAGCTCAAGGAGTTTCCATGCTGGGACGGGCACCAACACTGGGGTGGGGACAACCTTCACAGCCTGAGACATCACACAACTTTTGTACTACTGCAGATATAAACCACCAAGGGGCTGGGGAGATGGCTCTGTGGTACAAGTGCCTGCCCCACAGGTGCAAAGTTGTCAGTTCGAATCCCAGTCCTGCCAAAAAGAAAAAAAAAACAAAAAACAAAATCAAAAAACAAAACACCAAGGGGCTGGGGAGATAGCTCTGAGGCACAAGTGCCTGCTGGGCAAGTGCAAGGTCGTGAGTTCGA
>PVJA010054642.1:0-11464 GCA_004027025.1 Myocastor coypus
GTTCGAGACCAGCCTGGGCTACAAAAGTGAGCTCAAGGCCAGCTTCAACTGCATAGCGAGACCCTGTCTCAAAAAGACAAAAAAAAAAAAAAAAAAAAAAAAAAAAAAAAAAAAAAAAAAAAAAAAAAAAAAAAAAAAAAAAAAAAAAAAAAAAAAAAAAAAAAAAAAAAAAAAAAAAAAAAAAAAAAAAAAAAAAAAAGATCTATTGAACTCATAGTGGCATTTGTAAATGTCTAAAGTGCTATTATATGTCAATGATTACTCTTTTAATATGTGAAACCAGATCTAAGTTTATATCTCATATTTTTTCAAATGCTTTATGTGATAATAATTATTGATTTGACAGAATTTTCAGAAACATCACAAAGAGATTTTTGGATCTTCCACCCATATTTACCAACACTCCCAAGATTCTTAAATTTCCCATTTTAACTGTCCATATTAAAACATTCAAGGGTAAGTATATTCTTAATAAACATGACCTAGTTGCTCTCACATTTGTCTTCAAGGGCTGCTGGGAAACAGCTAATTATTAATTAGACTACAAGTTGAAGGATGCTAACGTAGGACTGGTGAACATACTTCCTCGCAGGCTGGCATGATATGGCATGCGAGTTGGCATGCAGTGTTATATGAACATATGGCAGGCAGAAGCTGCTGTTTCCTCCCAGGAAACAGCCACAGAGACGTCAGCTCCCACAGTACTGAAGACACCCACCAGAAAGCTCTCCAGTGCTGTAGAGGGCTTGGTGCACGTGCAGCTCCCAGTCCTGGGAGTGAGAGATGTCTCTGCAAGGCAGGCCAGCAACAGGAGCAGCTGAATGTCTGTTTCCAAGAGGAGGAGGACACAGCCGAAGGCCTCGCAGAGGCTGCTGGGCACAGAACCATGCAGGGCACTGGCATCTGCTCATAGATCTCACTGTAGGGAGCTGTGACTGAGAAGACAGGAACCATTGAAGCAGTTCAGTCCTTTCTCTCCAAAGAGTGTGCGTGTGTGCTTACAGCCGGAAGGAACTTTAAGGTTCTGCCGCCTTCCTTTTATGTAGCAGAAGACCGCAGTATTCCAGAACTTGTCCAAATGTAGAGGGCCTGAACTAATCCAAGCTGTCCCCCTCTCCAGAATTCCACCGCTGATGTGTTTAATCTTTCATTGCATGAGGTCTCTTCCCAAAAGTAATAAAATGTTCTCCAAAAAGTCATGTAACTTTTACCTGAATCTCTACCACTGAAATTTATTTTCTTCATTCTGTTCCCTATGGCAGTAAAAAAAAAAAACATTTAAAAATGATGAAGTTTCTTAGGAATCTGGTGTGTATTTTACACTTGCCGACAAGCAATATTTGAGGTGTACTTTTTATTTAAACAGTCTGAAATCCCTCATTTGGAATATTTCTAAAGACTTCAGTAAAGAAATTCTTCATTGCAAGAAAAAGGCCCAGTCACACTCCTAATAAACACTCTCTTTCCCACTTCATGGCCCCTGCTTTGTTCTCCCAAATGGACTGGAGACTCACCACAGCTATAGGAGAAGGGGGATGAAGGGAGGATCTCCGAGGTATGTCTGTCTCTGCAAACTCCTTGAACTAGTTATGTAGAAAAATTTACCTGAAGACCTTTTCAATTTAATTCTCTTTTCTCTTCCTGAAAGGGTTACTTAAGGGTTGGAATACGAAAGTGTCACTTTCTCCTAGGATGTTGCTTCTGACCACCCTCTTGGTCACTTGCAGGGAGCAGAACACTGAATTGTCCAAGACCATGACCTACTAGGATGTGGAGTGGCAGTTCCATTGCTGCCACTGAAAAGCTGGGGTAGGGATCTCTTTGTTAGGCAATCCTGCATTTGTGAAAATTGCTGTGGTGGTTGTCCTTAATGGATATTTCTGTGAGATCTGGTGTTCTTCTGGTAAGTGGGCAGAGTCCCCTCAGGTTGCTTGCTATGTGAACAGAACACCACTAGGAAGAGAGCTGTAGTGGCCTCCATTGTGGATTTATCTCTGCAAGTGCTGGTCATGTGGGACTCCTCCAGCAAATGGCTTTTTGCCAAGAACAGTGATTTGGCAGAAACCTACAAGGCCCACCCTCAGCTGTGACACTGAATATCCAGGTATGGATGCTCCAGAGAAGTGAGGCTATGAGAGCAGGTGGGTGATAGGGTGGGCCATACCCAACACCAGAGACAGGAAGCAGAAGAAGACATGATAACTGATACCCACAGTGCTAACTAGGAGAGATTTATTGTGACTTACAGTTTCTAAAGGTTTCAGTCCATAGGTAGCTGGTTCCAAGGCGGGGTGGCCTGGCAGAGGAGAAACAGCTCATGGTGGCTGGAAACAGATGGATCAAGGAAAGAAAGAGGGATGTAGACACTTCAAGGCTATACTCCCCAGTGACCCACCTCAGCTGACCAGGCTTCACCTCCCAAAGCACAGTTGGCTGCAGACTCATCAATGGACCAATCTGTAAAGCCCCACCTATATGCTCTTGGGGCTTGGGGAGACACATAGATATAAACCTAACATGGAGTTTACTGAAGAAGTCCAAAAGAGAAATAGTAGTGACTGAGAGGAAGGTTATGGGAAGATCAGACATCTAACTGGAGGGAAAGTTCAACAGGATACACTGGATCTCTTTAAGGGGTAAAAGAAAAAAAAAAAAAAAAAAAGGAGTGAAAATGATTATACCAGAGATTGAAAAGACTGGAGAATGAAAAAATTTTGGCAGAAAATTTAAAAGTCTCTCTCTCTTTCTTTCTTTCTTTATTTCTTTCTTTCCTTTCTTTCTTTTCTCTTCTCTTCTCTTCTCTTCTCTCTCTCTCTCTCTCTTTCTTTCTTTCTTTCTCTCTTTCTACAGTACTTGAGATTGATCTTGGGACCTTGCACTTGCCAGGGAGGCACTTTGGCACTTTGCCACTGAGCTATCTCCCTGACCCTGTTTCAAATATTTTAAAGTGAAAATGCGAGTTCCAGGGCTGGCCAAATAGCTCAACAGATTAAAGCACTTCTAAGCAAGTGCAGGGGCCAGGGGTTTGATTTCCCAGGCCTGCAGTGCTGGCCTCGCCCCCTGGGCACACTGAGACAGTAACTGAGACTGCGCATGGTGGTGCATGCCTATAATCCCAGCTCTTCAAAGGCTGTAAAAAGATGGATCACTGTGAGTTCCATCAAATAGTAAGACCCTGAACATCCTGTCCCTGTAGACCCTTTTCAAAAAAAAAAAAAAAAAGAAAGAAAGAAAAGCAAAGTTGAGTAAAAAATTGGGTCTGTGAAAGTGGAACTCAAAACTCAGGGAGACTCTCTTTGTGGGACCTAACAATATGAAAAACGGGCTGGAGTCTCATCGGGATATCACTGGTTAATGGAAGCCATGTAACCTGATGGCTGTAGGAAATGGGCAAAGACAAAAATTCAAGGACTAAAAAAAAATAAGCAAACCATCATTTAGAGGAAGGCAAGAATGGCCCCTTGTAGAAGACTGCAGGCATAGCCAATGAGGCAAGACAGACAAAAGAGTATTGCCCTGGCCAGTTCCACACCAACAGGCTTTCAAGGAGGAGCCATTAACAACTGTGCCCAAGGATCATAATGTATTAGGAAATACAAAAGGTAAGAGTTACACTCTACCTTCCCACATGAGACTTGCTGGTGAGCTTAAGAAAACCAAGTATTTGAGAGTGGAATGGATAGAACTTACTGGACTAAAGGAGAGAGAATAAACAAAATGTTCTACAATAAAAGTATATAATTTGTCTAAGGAAATACAGTGGGATTAAAAATAATACTAAAGGTGCATTGGAAATTTGAGGTCATGGACTTAACCACATGGTTATCACTGTATATTTTTCTATCCACCATGATGCCTTTTGGATTCAGCTGTGCAATAGGAAGAGGGCCAGAGAAGACAGGACAGAGAAAAGAAGGGAACCATCAGGAGAAAGGGAGGAGAAAGTGTCACGTGGTGTTATGAGTCAGATAAATTCATTCTATAGTCTCATTTACAAATATTCTCATACAAGCACTCAATAATGAGTGCTAAGGACTTTGGCATATTTGCTGTGATGGTACCTTAAATAATTGATCTCCACCAAGGTACCAGATTGTTATTCCTGTAACTCTTGCTAGAACACTCCATGTCTGATCTTATTCAGTGAGTCTGAGAACTGACAGTGCTTCCTTTCTTCTCTAGACACAGATACTCTGCTACTTGTGGCCTCTCTGAGCTAACATGTTGTTTCCTGAGCATGCATTTCATCAATTTCTCAAATCACTGCATCTTGTGACTTCCCTCTCATACATGCCCATGTTCACACTCCACCACTCCCCACATCTATGCATCTATATGATACATTTTCTTCAACACCAGTAAAAAAGAATTTCAATTTAGTAAAGTGTAGTGGAAAACTATAACACACTACTGAAACGACTTCATTCTATGAAATGACACAGACATGATTTTGTTGCTATATTTTTAAATCCAGACAACAAATATTCTCTCCCATGATTGAATTGCTGTCATATTTATAGCTTACAACATGAATCTATATATGTTATTCTTTATATCTGCATGTCCCACCCACAATGCCTCAAGCTTTAGAAGTGGGCCTTTTGAAAGGTGCCAGATTACTGGAGTGACATGCTGACTGTGGGTAAGAGATGGGGTCTCATCAGAAAAGCAGGTCACTGTGAGTGTGTCCTGGGAGGTTGTATTTCCCTTCCTAGCTTCTCCTTTGACCTCTATACTTCCTGTTTGTCATGCTGTAAGCAGTTTTCCTCTGCTGAGCTCCCCGGCCACACCATCCTGTGGGGAAGACAGCAAACTATCAACTGAGGCAGGCGCCAAATAAACCTTGTCTCCTTTAAGTTGCCAGGGTCCAGTATCATCTCTAAGAGAGGAGGAAGTGACTAAGACAATGTATTTGAAGTATGTATGCCTTAGGCATTCTCTTTTATTTCTTTAAATTTCATTGTCTCTTTTAGTATGTTAAGGGCAGAAATAGTCTATTTCTTTTATATATCTAGGATTGTACTGAAAATAGATAACCTGATTAACACTTAAAAAACTGCAAATCTTTGAAACAGGAGAGTTCATAAAATACTATAGTACCTTGGTTTGCAATCTTAATTTATTTTATGATTTCAGGAAAGATGGTTGTGCTTGTATTTGAATGCAGAAGATGGTAATGATTGTGTTTGTTACTTTATACAGTTTGAATGGAAGCAAAATTTTGACCAACTCCTCTGCAAAGAGAAGCATTCATGAATGGAGGAGTTACTTTATCTAATGTTTATCTCCCTTTAGAGTATATGCATACGACATAAATTTAGCTTCAATAAATAGAACTCCACTAATAATAGATTTAACAGAGTTTATTTTTCTTAGGAAAGCCTGTAATTGGGCAATATTATAATTGGTCTAGTTATTCACTTCCTAGAGGCAAGTCTCCTCCAGAAGCTAGATGTGACACTAATGAGTATGTTGAAAACAGAGTCCTCTAGGTTGCATTTCTCTTAAGTTTTTCAACTTGCCCTAATGTAGTACTAACCATGAGAGGGTAACACGACCACACTAACTACATGAGAGACCAGGAATGTGACTGTGTAGATTTTTTTTAGTCCCCATATAAGATGGGTCAAAGGTAAAGGGAATTACGAATAACATGTAGTTAACCAGTCATTTGTTTGTTGACAATATTGGTTTAGCCTGCTTCTTCCCAACAAATTCATATTTTTTTAGTTCTCTAACCCATACCATGTTATTTTCCCGATCTGGAACTTCTTTTTTTTTTCATGATTTAATATTTTTATTGTTCAAATTTAACAACAGTTATATTACATATTTTCATCATCAGATCAGTTTAGATTAATAGATATAGGTATATATGTTTGATCAAACAAACATTAACTCTTTCAATAAACATTACTTTTCTTTTTCTTTTCCCCTTTCTTTTTTTAAAAGTTGACACATTGCATATTGTCCTCACAACAATTCTACAGAGCACAGTGTGTGGGCATGACCCACCTCCCTATTGATGTTGCTAAGAAAAAAGAAAAGAAAATTCTTCTCTTTGGACTAAGAAGAAGCAGATGCATACACAGTCAAATGTTCTGCCATTGCAGTGGGCCACCAGTGAAGCGGATCTGGAACTGCTTTTGTCTCATGTTTAATAAATTTGCTTTTTCAGCAGGATTCTGGAACTTCCTGGTGTGCACTAACGTAATGGAAGCTGTACTTCTTATACCCTGCTTTTCTAGCATGTGTTGTCTGTCTATGTAACACCAGCATTACCTAAGCCTGGATATGAGTCCTTAACCCATGTATTCACACAAATTTATAGTCCTCACCATTAAATTTGAAGCTTGGTTCTCAGATATCTAGTTCTCCCCCAATCTTTTAATGATAACTTTTTGAGAAAAAATAAGTAGTACCATAACATCTGCAAAAACTAGGTTACAGATGGATAGGTAAGTTTCTAAACTTAGTATATTAAAAATGTTAATACTCTGTCAACTCTCCAAAATGTAAATGCAACATGTAATGTCCTTAACATATTTATCTACATGATTTTGCAGAGATCTTTGCATAGAACCAATGATCAGAGGACAGACTACCCAGAATGATTTTCCAGGTCCCTCTGCACAGTTGGATGCCATTGCTTTTCTTTTTTTAAATTGTATTTAGGACAGGGTCTCACTATGTAGATCGGACTCATAGTGACTCTCCTGTTTTCAGCTTCCTAAGCACTGTGATTACAGGCCTGCGCACCACACCCAGTCTCAATCATGGTCTCAGTGCACCCTGGGGTCAGGGCAGGCATGGTACCCTGGGGATCGAACCCCAGCTGCTGTGCTTGGCTTAAGCAGGCACTTTTGTCAGTCCACTGAACTGTTTGGCCAGCCCTGGTTGCCATTTCTGTTCAAGACCTGAAGACTCAAGAGTGGTGACTCCGGATACCAAAGAATACAACTGTATTACCAGTTCTAGTACTTATGGCTCAGTCTTGAGGCCCCAAAGCCCCAAAAGCTTAACTCCTCAAAACTGAACCTCTGGACTGGCCAAATACACCAACGGATTAAAGCACCTGCAAGCAGGTGCAAGGGCCGGGTGGTTTGATCCCCACCCCCACACGTCCCCCCCTATTCTCCCAAGCCCCCTCATCCCCCACCACACCTCATGCCAGCCTTGCCCCTGCCCCCAGGCACGCTGGGACAGCAATGGAGACTGGGCGTGGTGGCTCATGCCTGTAATCTCAACTCTTGGGAGGCTGTAAATGGATGGATCACTATGAGTCTGACTTAGTAGTGAGACCCTGAATACCCTGGAGACCACTGCCTAAAATACAAAGCAAAATAAAACGAAACAAAAAAAAGACACTGAACTTCTGAGTAATTACCTACTCCACATCAATCCACATACAGGATTTAGCCTTATCGCAGGATGCAGATGCATTGTGTCTATATCTTATCCCCGTCTGTTTTCCCCAAGCATTAATACATGTTAGAGCGAAATCATAACTATCTAAGATTTTCCTGTGTGACTGATTCTTAGACTCTAGGAGGTGTGATCAAAATATAAACGACTATTTTTTATTGTTACTACAGTGAAAGATACATTGTCTTTAATTCTCTTCAAAAAACTCATCCTCCCTTAGAACACACTTATTCCATTATTCTTGATACTTTCTAAAGTTCTGAGAGTCTTCTTTCATCGGTGTCTTTATGAGATATGATTTTGTAAAAAGTCTACAGGGAACACTGCTGTTGACTGGCATCCAATGGAAAGGAAGACTAAGAAAAGCATTCTGATGTATTCACCAGGTCTGGCACTATGTGACTTTAGGTAAGGTCTGGCTCTTACCTAAAGTAAAATAACCATGAAAGGTAAACGCCTTGAATCAGTTACAAACATCAAGGTGGCCACAAATGACAGCACAAGATATGAAAGAAGACTTCCATAACTCCTTAAGAAAGTGACAAGAATGGTAAGTGTGTCTGAAGCAGCGAGGAGTATCTTCTGGAAGACTAATGGCAATGTATACTTTTACTATAATAATTTTTTACACTTAAACAGTCAATGAGTTTTTAGATCACATCACATATATACAGCTTAGTTGGAGAGTACAGTGATTATAATACAGTGTAATACAACTGTTTGAAGATACACACTGTTTCCTAACAAAACAGTAGCTTCCTAGAAGGTGTCTAGGGGGTCATTTGATCTCACACTCAGCCAAAACAACACATGAAGCACACAGAGCCAATGGCTGCCTGGCACAAGGCTGTCAAGTCAAACTCCAAATTGAAGCCAAAACTTACCTGTGTCATCAACAAGGACCTACAATTAAAAACTATAACTAGGCTATTTATTATCCAGAAGAAAATCCTTGCAGTGCCTCATCTGTAGTGCTACTTCATTTTAGAGGATATTATTTTAATATCCTTTTCAAGGATATTAATTCAAATTTTATATCAACTTTTTTACTAAATAATATTAACCATTGTAATTTTCATTTCTTATGTCCTATTAGTATACATCTAAAGATGAAATATATTCCCAAAACTGACAAATTTCTTCTAACCCTATAGAAGTAGTATTTAAGAAAAGCTGTACAAAAGGAATTAAAATGAGAAAGTTATTTCTGGCTTTGAAGACTCTCTCTAAACACTACATCATCACCCTACCACCACCAATATTCATAACCAAATAAAGAACATGTTTTTAGAAGGGAGGAAAATATATCTCAGTGAATACAAGAGACCTCCTCAAAGTGCAAGACAAAGGTATATCATCAGGATTTCAATACAAGTTTTCTGGATAGAGTTGACTTTCTCCTTACTTTTTGAGTCTATTTCTAGACCAACCCCACATTCAGGTTAGCTGCAATCAGTCTTTGGCAGCTATGAAATGAGCTGGCTATAGTCCTGCCTATGCTTTCTTGGCCCAGGCAATGGAAGCCAAAGCAAAGAATCTCTGTATGCTATGCCTAATGTCCATGTGCATCCTACCCTCCCCTACAGAGGGTCCCAGAGTGGAGTAGGCAGGTGCCACTCAAGTGTCTGATTTTGATGAATGGATAACCAAAAAGTGATTTCAATATCACATTATGAACAGATGGCAGCTATGATGACAGCATAGCTTTGGCATTTTCTAAACTCCACACATCAAAATAGAGGACATAACCAAAATGCATAGACAGTTAAAAATGAAACTAAATGACAAAGTATTCCCACTAACTGTAAAATAAAATCAAATAAGAACAAGCCACCACTCAGACAAGATGTGTGTATTATACCAATTGTGTAGCAGAAAAAAAAAAAAAGGTTGTCTGATAGAACACATATTAGTATTACCTCAAAATACCAAAAAAATATTGACTGGAATGTGTACTGTACTGTACTATAACCTGCTAATCAGAGAGTCTAAACCTTTCAAGGGTTTTACCAAGTGCAAGTGCAGGTGAATCTAAAGAGGTTACTGTGGGACTGGACAGTCCATTTAGTTAGGATCCCGAGGTCTCTCAAAAGTGACTTTCTCAGGTCAATTTCCAAGACAACGTCCCACACTGAGAAATTTCTAAAATGATCAGTAAAGGGATATTTGATATACACAAATGTGGAGGATTGGATAAGAGTGAGAAAAATCAGTCATGAAACCCCAGAGAGGTATTGAAATTAAGCCTCTTCTTATGACTTCAGAAAGATTTAGTTTGCATATTATGAGAAAGAGAAATGCAACACAGCTTCTATTCTTGGGGAGAGTCACAAACAGATCTCTTCTACTCTTCTGCATTTGATTTTCAGATAAATATTATAAAATTATCCTATAAATTATGTGTTCTGTATTAAATCTATTCCCTTGAGAACCCTAACTACAATACCCATAGTTTTCATTTTTTTGTTAAGCCTTTCCCTGGTTTTTGATGCAACCTTTTAGGAATGAGGCTTGTAGTGCTTCTCCTATAGTTTCATTTAAGAGTTTAAGGAGTACTGGAATTAGACCTTCCCTGAAGTTCTTATAGAACTCAGTAGTGAATCCCAGGCTTTTCTTAATTGGGAGGCTTTCTGTTGCTGTCTTCATTGCATCCATGACTGTTCAGAGATTTCATATCCTTTTTAAAAATCTTTTTTTATTACTTTTAATAAGAAATTAAAATGTGACAGTTTCAAAACATGTTAATAGTACATTCCCAATAATTGATACAATGAATATTATTGTCCTCATTACAGTTACACAGGCCACAGGATGTGGACATCTTAAATTTTCTAATGGTTATTAGTACAATAGATTTCTTCTCTTTGATCTAAGAGAAGGTAGTTATATACATAGTCAAATGTTCCATAATTGCAGTGGGTTACTGTCAAAACTGGCAATGTTGGAAGCTGTTGATTAGTCTTTTACAGCTCAACAAACTAAACTACCTTTACATTTTATGCATCATGTTTAAACTTTTCTGCCGGTTTATGAACTAAACAATGAAGCGACTGGAAGCAGATAAAGCAGAAAACATATCAATAGCAAAACCATACACTGATGTACACAGGATGAATCAGATATTGGTCTTAAGAACCTTCAAAGGGTTCAGCATATTGATTCTAGCACAATGTAATGCTAAAATTATGTTTGGAATACATGTCACTCTTGACTTTTTGATATATACTGCTCCTTGTGCAAACTCAATTACTGTCATTCTATCAAGAGTAATACTTGAAAATAAGAGACTGGGCCAAAAACCATATTCTTGACAGGCTACAATTTTGTATTTCCTTGAATTTCCAAATATCTGTGTCAAAATTGTGTAACTGCTTATATCACATTATGGAAAGTTATTAGAATATCAATGATGGTCAGAAAATATCATTTACAAGCTAAGTCAAAGATATTTGATACTCAGAAAGCCAGTGATGATAAGCCCAGTACCTAAGTTACAGAGTAATAGTATCACAAAGCTTTTCTGCTGGAGGGCTAAGAATGTAAGTTAACGGACCAAAAATTGGAGAAAAAGAAGGGCTATAAGGATAGCCAATATTTTGGCCCTAGCCCTTCAAGGTCAATAAAGACCCAGGATATAAGAGAACCTGTGCTGTAATATCCTATAACTCAGAGGTGTCCCAAATTTCCTGGTCAAGGAGATTATGGGACCTCAGAAGAAAGGGATGAATGAACTGTGGTGCATCTAAGGAGAGTCACCCAGAGAAAAACATTCTCTCAGGCTTTCACAGAAAGCAAAATGGCCAAGCAATGGCCATGACTCGTCCCGAAGGCTGACACTAACAACAATTCTACAAAGTACTGCCTATGGTCCCAAACTTAATCCTGAGGGGATTTGACCCTGGAAGATACAAAAAAAATGAATGTTTTGTTATACAGGTCTTGCTTCAACTTGCCCTTGACCACCCAGCAGGAAAAAAAAAAAAATGCTCAATTACAATGCATGAAACACAGAGCTAGATTGGTGAGACGAGCTTTAGGA
>PVJA010054643.1:0-11494 GCA_004027025.1 Myocastor coypus
TGAAACAAGAAAAAAATAAAATAAAATAAAATAATTCTTAAAAAAAAAAACCCATATTCATGACTCAGTAGATTTAATATGGTTAATAACGTTCCCCAAGATGACATTCGGACTCAATTCAATCACTACCAAAATCCCAGGTGACTTTTTTTTTTTTTTTTTTTTTTTTTTGTCTTTTTGAGACAGGGTCTTGCTGTATAGTTCAGGATGGCCTTGAGCTCAATTTTGTAGCCCAGGCTGGTCTCGAACTCTCACCGATCCTCCTGCCTCAGCCTCCCGAGTGCTGGGATTACAGGCGTGCGCCACCACGCCCAGCTTGACTTCTTTAAATTAACTGAAGAAGTGATTTTAAAAAAATTCATACAGGGGCCCGGCAGGATGGCTCAGTGGTCTAAAGCGCCTGCTTGGGAAAGCTTGTGCAGCTTCAGGGACCGCGGTTCGATCCCCGGCACCACATGCTGTGCCAGCCCTGCCCTTAGGGCAGGCTGAGTTGGCCATACAAACAAACAAACAAACAAACAAAGGTTCTGAAACAATAAAAAATAAATAAATAAAATAAAAATTATTTTAAAAATTCATATAGAAATGCTAGGGATAACAATCTTTTTTTTTTTTTTTTTTTCCCCAGTACCAGGGATCGAACTTAGGACCTTGTGCTTACCAGGCAAGCACTTATTCTACTGAGCTATCTCCCTGGCCCTCAAAACAATCTTGAAAGGTTTATGCCACTGGGCTTTCTCTCCTGCCTAGCAAGTGTAAGGTCCTGAGGGTGACCTCTGGCACACACACACAAAAAAAAATCTTGAAAAATTACAGAGAAGCCGGGCATGGTGGCGCACACCTGTAATCCCAGCACTTGGGAAGCTGAGGCAGGAGGATCGGTGTGAGTTCAAGACCAGCCTGGGCTACAAAAGTAAGCTCAAGGCCAGCTTCAACTGCATAGCGAGACCCTATCTCAAAAAAAATAAAATAAAATACATCACAATGGGGCTGGCAAGATGGCTCAGTGGTTTAAAGCGCTGCTTAGGCAAGCTTAGGCAAACACACGGACCACAGTTTGATCCCCAGCACCACATGCTGCACCAGCCCCACCCCCAGGGCAGGCTGAGCCAGCCATTAAAACAAAAAATAATAAATAAATAAATTACATCTCAACAAAGAAGGAAGATAGGAAGGGAGGGAGGAAATGCACCAGCAGGAAGAGGCTGCTTCTAGAAAAGATGGGGCTGTGTAAGGTTCAGTAGCCAGGTGTAGCAGACTGAGCCCGCTGGGGCAGTGCGCTTCCTCCACTAGGACAAGCACTAAGTGCGTCTGTCAGCTTAGAAAGAGCACAGTTTGTGTGGGTCTGTCCACCCCGGGATGTGCTCACTGCCCGGCACCCCAAAAGCAGAGACAGCGATTGCACACAAAGTGTTTCATTTCCCACAGGCAGGAGAAACGCTTCCTAGACAGTCTTGCTAGATGATGAAGCACCCTCTGAGAGGCTGAGGCAGGAGACCAGAAGTTCCAGCCTACCCTGAACAGCTTACTGATTTAACACCCGTTTCAAAATAAAAGGTGGGAGGCTGGGGATGTAACTCTGTGGTAAAGCACTTGCCTAGCATGCACAGGGCCCCAAATTCAATCCCTAGTACCACAAAAAAATTAAAAAAATAAATGGTTACCCCTGTGCGGCACCTCTGCTGGGAAGAGGGTATCTCTGTCTTTAGGCCACAGAGTTGTAGCTCAGCGCACGCCTGTCATCCCAGGACTTGGGAGGCTGAGGCAGGAGGGTCACTGTGAGTTTGAAGCTAGCCTGGGGTATAATGTGAGTTCAAGGTCACTTTGTAGAATTTACTTCCCATGCCCAAAATAATCTGGGCATGGTGGTGCATGGCTGTAATCCCAACACTTGGGAGGCTGAGGCAGGAAGATCACTGTGACTCTGAGGCTACCTGGGCCATGAAGCAAGTTCCAGGGCAGCCTGAACTGCATAGCAAGACCTGTAAAAAAGGCCTGTGAAAAATAAATAAAAGCGAAAACCCCAGATAAAACTATTTCCCGATGAGGTAACTAAGGCTAAGGCTGAAAGGCTAAGAGCCTTACCCTTAGGTAAACACCATCACGCCTGGCATGAGAGCTAATTTCAAAATTTTCAAAAATGCTATAAAACATATAGTTCATCAAGGGGGACAACTCGCTTGGGCTGGGCACCCCTTCTGCACTTCGAACAGAAGCTTTCTTTCCCCCAGTAAATATATTCTACTCTTACAAAATAAAAAATGGCCAGCCAAACAGCCTAGCAGCTTCACCTGCTTAGGCAGATGCTGCGACCAGGGCTCAATCCCCCCATGCTATTCTAGCCCTGCCCCCGAAGCCCAAAGAGAGAAGCCCATGAGACATGAGCCGGGCTGGCAATTGAGACTGGGCGTGGTGGCGCCACCTCTAATCCTCGCTCTTTGGGAGGATGAACACAGGCAGATCAAGAGTCCAATCTACATAGCAAGGCACTGTAGGCTCATATCTATCTATCTATCTATCTATCTATCTATCTACCTACCTATCTATCTATCTATCTATTTTTGGTGCCAGGGATTGAACTCAAGACCCTGAGCTTTCCAGGCAAGCACTTATTCTGCTGGGCTATCTCCCCAGCCCCCGGGTTTTTAAGTAAGGGTTTTTTAGACGCTTACTAAAAAAACTACAAGCCGGGCGTGGTGGCTCACGCCTGTAATCCCAGCACTTGGGAGGCTGAGGCAGGAGGATTGGTGTGAGGTCGAGACCAGCCTGGGCTACAAAAGTAAGCTCAAGATCAACCTCAACTGCATAGTGAGACCCTGTCTCAAAAAGACAAAAAAAAAAAAAAAAAAACTACAAAAAAGAAAATCTCATCAAGTACCTGGCACATGTCAGGTGTTCAATGTTAGCTAAGAGGAACAAATATTACAGCGCTAGCCATAAGTCTAATTAAAATTTTCTAGGGCCAGGGATATAGCTCAGCAAAAAAGCACCTGCCAGGCAAGCACAAGGTCCTGAGTTTGATATCCAGTACCAAAATGAAGTCCTCGGAGGCCTGGCAGGATGGCTCAGTGGTCTAAAGCGCCTGCTTAGGAAGCTTAGGCAGCTGCAGGGACCGCAGTTCAATCCCCAACACCACATGCTGTGCCAGCCCTGCCCTCAGGGCAGGCTGAACTGGCCATAAAAATAAATAAACAAAAGTTCTGAAACAAGAAAAAAAAAAGAATAATAATATTAAAAGAAAAATGAAGTCCTCTTTAAGCCAGGCTGTGACCCCAGCACTTAAGCGGCTAGGGCAGGAGGATCACTGCAAGTTCAAGACCAGCCTGGTCTACAGAGTGAGCTCAGGGCCAGCCTGAATAACATAGTGAGACCCTGTCTCAAAAAAAAGATTTCTGCCAACGAGCCAGACACAGTGGCACACGCCTGTAATCCCAGAAGTGTAGGAGCCTGAGGCAGAAGGATTGCAAGTTTGAGCCCAGTTTGATCAGCTTAGTCATTTAGGAAGACCCTGTCTCTGAACAGTATAAAAGGGTCTGGGTAGCTCAGGGTGAGGCCAGTGGACTCAGTTCCGAGCACGGGGCACATCTACAGGACAAATGAAGAGCCTAAGGGGCCTGTCTCTACAAGCAGAACAATGCCAAGTCCAGGAGTCCTCCATATCCGTCGCTTGGTTTGTGCCCACTGGAAGCTGACTCTGCCCTATTTCTGTCACTGCCATGCTGGGAACAGAGCTGAGAAGTGCTCTTGCCCCTGTTCTTCTACCTGGCCTTCTGTGAGACCAGGAGTAATCCGAGGGCCATGATAGGGCCAGTATTTTATGCTAAGTTACAAATTACAGGCTTATTAAACAAATCCCCCAAAGCCACAATCCTGAAAGAAACTGCCAGGCAGAGTCAATTCTTAGCACCAATCTCCCAGGACCCAACCGGGGTGATGGCGCTGAGGTAAGGACTGGCTGAAGCGGGAGGGAGCACAGTTCACACTGTCAGGCTGTGACAGGACAGCCATCCTTGTCGCCTGGCCGGTCCTGGGCCTGGAGTTGTGCCTGAGGCATACCGGCAGCAGTTCCTACTTTTCTGAGCGACAGGTCAGCATTTGCCTAAGAATCTGAATCTGGGAGAAGCACGGATTCACCTTCTCTCAGGTTCTGTTCGTGTCCTCCGAGTTCTTGGAGCTCTGGTACAGTCAGTGTGCTTTCCCCAGCACCATAAAAGCAGGCCCCCCACCTAGAGATGACCCTGACACCTCTCTGAGCTGGCAGACAGCCGGTCTGGCAACAGGCATCCAGGGGAGAGAAGAATGCGTGGGCAGGGGCTGGGGAGACAGCTCCGTGGCACAGGTGCCTGCCTGGCAAGTGCAAGGTCGTGAGTTTGAACCCCAGTCCCACCAAAAAAAAAAAAAAGAATGCGGGGCCTGGCAGGATGGCTCAGTGGTCTAAAGCGCCTGCAGGCAGCTTCAGGGACTGGGGTTCAAATCCTGGCACCACATGCTGAGCCAGCCCTGCCCTGAGGGCGGGCTGAGCCAGCCATAAAAATGGTTGAGCAAACAAACAAAAGTTCTGAGATAAGAAAAAGAAAATAAATAAAAAAAAAAAAAAAAAAAAAAAAAAAAAAAAAAAAAAAAAAAAAAAAAAAAAAAAAAAAAAAAAAAAAAAAAAAAAAAAAAAAAAAAAAAAAAAAAAAGAATGCGTGGACAAGGCAGCGCCGACCTCCACTCAGATAGCAAATGAGTCCACCTTGGGTGAGCCGTAGCAGAGCCTGCGCAGCAACTCCGGGGAGCCCAGCGCAAGCGCACTGCTTCCTGTAGCTGGGCGCTGCATTCCCTGCGCCCCCAGCAAGTATTCACTGCTCTGCCCCACATGAGGCTTCAAGATGCCACCCCAGCCACACCCACACCCACCACAGAGTGGCACTGTCCAACTCTGCCTGTCTATCAGCGGACAAGAGCTCCTTATCCAGAAGCCAAGACACCCCACACGCCCCCCAGAGCCCGCATGTGCGTGGCTTGGCCATTGGGCTCAGCAGGAAGAACAGCACGCTGAGGGCCAGGAGAAAACTTGGAGGAGGCGTGCCCTCTGCTAAAGGGCTACGCGGGGTCACAGCCAAGACAAGTGACATAACCAATGGGACCAAGCCTTACCTGGAACCCTGGATCTCAGGAAATAAAGGAATTTCCCATTCTTGGAGTGCATGATGGCTCTCTTGATAAACTCTACCACAGACTGACAGCGATCCTCAAATTTGGGATGACACCACAAGCTAAAGGTTCCTGCCCATGGAAAACACAGCAGTGAGTCAGTGTCCTGCTGACCAACGGATGATGGCCCTGGACAGAGCCACCTGTGGGCACATCGGGTCCACAGTACCCAAAGCCACCTGTTCCTGTTTATCCCACAACCAATGGAATAAGGATGCCATTTCAATTTAATAAAACATAAATTAGATCTTAAAATATTTTTTAGGGCCAGCCAGGGATATAGCTCAATGGTAAAGCACCTTGGTAAAGTTTCGAAAAAAAATAGAGAGGACAGGTCAGCAGTTCACGTACTCTCTCAGAGGACTAAGTCATATCCTAGAAAAGAGCTGCGCTATGCCAGGCGGAGCAGTGGGTCTCCTGGAGCAGGAGCTGGACGGGGCTGTCTCCCAAAGCGCAGAGCCCCGAGGCATGCGGACAGCACACTATGTCCCAAGCCTTAGGCAGCCGTAAGGAGCCCAAAGGGGGGCCTGTGTGCCCCGGGGCCATGTGCAAGCCCAAGTGACTGCTCCTGGCGAAGCAGTGCGAGACGGGTACTGGGTCACTTTCCCAGCACAGTGTGAGGAGGTATCCCTTGGAAGTGCTGTGGAACTGCCTATTCTACAGGACAGCCTTCCCTACAGCCAGTCCAGAAATATGCTGGGAAGCCAAGAGTCAGGCCTCCCGCCCCCGGAGACTTCCTACACCCACCTATGTGACGGCCTGGTGCTTCATGATTTCCTACTTCCCTAGGCCCATCAGTGATAAAATTACATTAAAATTTTAATTTTATTTTTTTAAATTTTTATTTATTTTTTTAAATTTAATTTAATTTTATTTATTATTTTCATTCTTGTTTCAGAACCTTTGTTTGTTTATTCACTCATTTTTATGGCCGGCTCAGCCCACCCCAAGGTCAGGGCTGGCACAGCATGTGGTGCCGGGGATCGAACCGCGGTCCCTGAAGCCGCCCAAGCTTCCCCAAGCAGGAGCTTTAAACCACTGAGCCATCCCGCCAGGCCCCAAAATTTTAATTTTAAATAGAGAAGTGCTCAGTGCAAACCAGCTATTGGAAGTGCACAAGCTTCTGTTACGACCTCCAGTTACTCAAGGAAGAAAGGTCACTTTGAGTGAGCCGTAACTGGAGGACTATTGGCTAGGATGCTTGCTCTGGGCAGCTCACTTAGCAGCAGCTTCAAGGCCTCGTGCTTATCCACCATTCCCACGGCCCAGTCATTTGTCATTTTACAGGTTTGACAAAATTTTTCACTTGCAAATGTTTGTTTTGCATTTTGGTTTTGTCTGTTTAATTCTGGATTTTAGGAACTACAGGAAATCAGATAGCTCAGATCTCTGTACTCAAGCACCTTTTAAATTTTATTTGGTACAAGGTCTTCCTTCCTATGTAGCGAAGGACTCATAGTGATCCTCCTGTCTCAGCCTCCCCGGAAGTGGGATTACAAGTGTGTGCCACCACACCCAGTTTCGGTGGTCAGCACAGTGTGCCCAGCATTCCAGGGCCAACACAGCATGTGGTACTGAGGATGGAACCTGGATCCTTGCGCTTGCCAGGTAGGCACTTAGACTGCTGAGCTATCTCTCCAGCCCCTCAAGCTCCTTTGCTAAACAAGACTCAAAACACCATGGCCAAAGCTTTGCTGACCTACAGCTACTTCCTGTCTCGTAAGAGTCAGTTCATGGAAAAGAAACTGAGGCAGGGAAGGTGCCAGAGTGCTGAAAAGGTACTTGGAGAGGTAGAGCTGCATAGGGTGAGATGCACAGGGGAGACTGAGGATGGGAGGGTGAACTTGGAAATGACCCCAAGTCCTCGAGGCTTTGTTTCTGGTCCTTTATGCAGAGGGCCCAACAAAGGTGGGTCTCCAGCTCTATCCCCAGAGAGCACCAGAGGCTTCCAGCCCAGTTGCGTCACAACGGCCCAGGGCAAAACAAATCCAGAGAGCTGAAGTCAACATGACTGGGACACAGAGGCGCTTGTGAGGTGGAAACACTGGCACAGCAGGGCTCTTAAGCACCAATTGTGAGACCCACAACACTCGGATGACCATTTCCTGAGACTCCAGACTTCATCAACAGGGGAGGAAACTGTCACCACACGCTGCTTAGGCCCCAGCAATGAGACTCACAACGATCACAGGATCTTTGTGTTTTTTTTGTCTTTTTGAGACAGGGTCTCACTATGCAGTTCAGGCTGGCCTTGAGCTCACTTTTGTAGCCCAGGCTGGTCTCGAACTCGCAGCGATCCTCCTGCCTCAGCCTCTGGAGTGCTGGGATTACAGGCGTGCGCCACCACGCCCGGCAATCACAGGATCTTTGAATGGTAAGTTTAATCTGTTGCTTGTTTTTGTGGTGCTGGGGACTGAATCCGGGGCCCTGAGCTGCAAGCCAAGAGCCTACCACTGAGCTGCATCCTCCCAGCCCTGCTAAGTTTGATCGGGAACAAGGCTCAGGAAAGCTGACTGGGTCCTGTACCCAGAAGCCTCTTTGATGGTTCTGTTCCTCACACTCAGGAAACAACAGACAGCACAGACCCAAACGCAGCCCTCGCACCCTCCCCTGCACTCTCCCTCCACAGCTGGCGAGTCCATGAGATGCCCCCGTCCTAGTTCTCCTCTAAATCCTCCCCAGGCAGAGGCAGAGGAGGGCAAGGGCAGAAGCCTTCTGTAGCCCGGGCTCTCACCTCGGTAGTGCTCCATCCTAGTGTGGTGGGTGATTCCCTGGGACCGGAAACTGAGGCTCAGGATGTAGCGTGGGTCAGAGCTGTCTCGCACCAGGAAAGAGCCGTCGGGCTTCCCTTTCAGCTTCATCTCCGCGTCTTCCCAATTCATTGGTCCCCAATACCAGCCACACTGCCAGGGAGGGAGACAGCCACTTCATTAAGAGAGCAGAGAAGTGGCAAGGGTTTCAGCGCAGCCCATCCTGCCCGGGGTGGCCCCTATGCTATCTGTCACAGTGGCACAGCGCATGCGTGGCAAGCACAGGTCCCTTGTTTGATTCCCAGGATAGACAGACAGATTGCTAGGTAGGTATATAGATAGCTGAAAGCCACTTCTCAGGTTCAACCATCAGCAGTGAACACCAGGCTCCCTGTACTTACTACTGGTCCCTCCCTGCAACAGAGACTAACTCTATGATTCTGTCACCAAGGACCTGCGTGAGCTGAGCTGCTGGACTCAGCCTTCCTTCAGTGCTCACTCCCCGCACAGGCCGGGGCATCAGGGCTCTGCAGGACTGACACGTCACTGTGAACACGAGGCCAGGAAACCTGCTCTCTTCCCACGACAGCCCTGGCGGCCTGCAGCAGTGCCCACCTTCTCCAGCTCGCGGAGGCTGGCTGCAAAGCTGCTCGAATCAGGCCGGTAGAGGGGACACTGCAGGTGCTGCTGTGGCTGGCTGTGCAGGGACTCAGGGGCTCGGAGCGGAGCGATCCGGGGGAATGCATCTGCAGGGCAAGACGGGGGTCAGCGTTGGCCCTCGCTGCTCCCACCCCAGGCACACCGGCCCCCCAGGAGAGATGCTAACTGAAGAGGGTGAGGCATTAGAAGCTAAGCTGAGAGGTGAGAGCCAAAGCCGTGGGGGGAGCTGGATGGGCTGGAACAAAGCTGTGGCCGTGTGTGCGCTGTGACAGAAAAGCCGTGAGCTGTGAGGATGGCAGGCTCCACCCAGGGTGCGGCTGCTCACTAACCTGACTAAGGTGACCACTGCAGGGCTTCGCCAGCCTAGAGCGATGCCAACTTCTCTCACCTCGAAGTGCAGCGCCGGTAAGGCAGCCTTGGAAATAGTGACTCGCTTACTTGCCCAGGAAGAGTAAGGACTTTGCCAGGCAAGTGGGGAAAAATGCAGGTTTCATTCATTTTACTCCTCGGGTACTGGAGGCTGGTAAAGCAGGCACAAGCTACTTAAATGCTTGGTGCGTACTTCCAAGGCTGCAGCAAACACTAACAGCTTAGAAAAACCACAGGACTCTGAGCCTAGTGACACTGAAAACTTCATTACCCTGTCATTAAGGTGGTTTCTTAAGCAAAGTCTAACTCAGAGATTGGGAGTCCATTCTCAGCAGCCAGAAGAAAAATTCAATGGTCTTTTATTCCTAAGAAAAATCATGCCCCTCCATAAGAAACGGGGTCAGAAAAAAATAGTTCTCGGCCTCCTTTTCAAGTTCTGGCTTGCCAAAGGCAGAAATGCAAGCTCCCAGGGCTGTGATCTCAGTACATGTCTCCCAGCCCCGACTCTCCAAGTCTCGCCTCTAAGCTAAGCTAACCTGGGGCATGGGGCGGAGGAGGTGGAGGAAGGGGGAAGGACTGCAGGGAGGACCCCATCGGAGCCACAAGGACAGATGTAGGCAGCGTCCCACTGATATCATCTAGAAGAGAGAACAAAAGCAAGTGTTCAGACGCAGGCAGGGCAGGGACATCACTCCAGGCTGTCCTCTGGGGAGGTCTGGCCTCCACTGTCTTCTCACCCAGAGGCAACAGTCAGCCATCAGGCGCCAGGCCTTGCCCAGAAAGCAGGAGTGAACGCATCCCAGGCAGCCCATAGCAACAGACCCAGGGCAAGGGGAATGGAAGGCTAGTAACCAACGCAAGCGTGGCGGCATGCGGTGAGCCCCCTTTCATCTACTTGGACCAAAAAAGAACCAGTCAACACCACTGGAAGCCCCAAAGACTGCCAGGCTCCTGGCAAAGAGCAAGCGCCCAGCCGCCCCCTCCCACTGAGGCAGGACAGCAGAGGGGAGACAGTACCTAGGAGGCTGAGGCTTCTTCTCGGAGGAGGAGGGGGAGTTGGAGGGTGTGGGGAGCTCAAGACCCGTTGGGAAATGTCCACATCCACAAGGGACACTGTTTCACCTGAGGGAGGCACAAGCATGTCACCAAAGCCCCTGTCCAAGAGCAATAGGGAGCAGAGGGCAAGCAACAGAGGTGAGGGGTCACAGCTTTCCCAAAGCCCAGAATCCAATGCTCCCAGGGCTGGAGCCACCCTGAGCACAATCAGCTTAAACTTCAGTCACTTTTTTACCCTGGTAAGGGCCAAGGTTCTTTTGGGAGAAAAAGCTGGGACCACCTAATGCCATCCTGCCCCAGCTTACTTGAATAAAGTTGGCAACCTTGAGTGCAATGCATCTTCTTGATTGAATGGACCTGCACTATGGCTTCACCATTTGTACACAGATTTCCACCTTAGGCCGCCAGGCAGGTGGCTTGTTAGGCCAAAGGAACAGGAAAATGCAGAGAACTGCAGGCTAAGCTGAATGCAGGCACAGACTGTAGCATTAGCTTAGCCAATTACCTTCAACTAAAATTTCCAGAGTATTCACCCAAAAGAGAATCTACCAGGGAAGTCAATTAGTGGGGCATGGTGGCATCTGTAATCTCAACTCCTCAGGAGGCTAAAGCAGAAGATTCACAAGTTCAAGGCCAGCCTAAGCAACTCAGGAAGACCCTTTCTCGAAAATAAAATTAAAAGGGCTCAGTGGTAGAGCACTGGCTTACCATGTGAGGCCCTACCTAGGTTCTGACCAAAATGCCACAAAAAATTTTTACAAGGAAGTTCCTTCCTCAAGCTGAGGTTTCCCAGTCTGAAAATGTACTCACGCCCCTAGACTAAACTTCCAGAGGCTCACAGGCCTGGGGGCTCCGGGGCAGCTGTCCTGCAGGAGCTGCACAGGGTGGCACGCAGCCGTGCTTCCTCGCAGCACGTCATGCAGCTTCCACCTGGCCTGGCACTGCCCTGCCACCCCCCTCTCCACCTGAAACTCCAAAGGAAGACAGGTACGTTATTAACTTGACGACTTCGAGTATGTTCATGTTGGCAAGTCTCCCCGCAGGTCAGAACCCAGGATTTCTCTACCTTAGCCCTTTTGGGTGTGTTTTCTTTTTTTATTTTATTTATTTATTTATTGTTTCAGAACCTTTGTTTGTTTATTCACTCATTTTTAGGGCAGGGCTGGCCCAGCATGTGGTGCCGGGGATCGAACCGCAGTCCCTGAAGCCGCCCAAGCTTTCCCAAACAGGCGCTTTAGGCCACTGAGCCATCCTGGGTGTGTTTTCTTCCAATACCCTTTTCTTACACTCTTGAACTGGCTCCTTAGTTTATTTTTGAATTTTTTTTTCTTGCTTCAGAACTTTTTTTTTTTTTAAAGTAGCCGGGCGTGGTGGCTCACGCCTGTAATCCCAGCACTCGGGAGGCTGAGGCAGGAGGATCGGTGCGAGTTCGAGACCAGCCTGGGCTACAAAAGTGAGCGCAG